>JAAAYG020024277.1:0-17479 GCA_009936455.2 Tomocerus minor | reverse complement strand
GTCCAGCAAGACATTGCATAGGCAGTGCCCAGTTTTGGTTCGTCGACTACGAGGAGTGGAATTGAGACCTTGGCATAGTTTCCACTTTGCTACTTTTCTCTCCAGCCACAGCCACCTACTTTCAACTAGGAACTGACAGAAAAGTTGACGAATATATTGAAATAATAGAACAATAGAATATATTGTAAATAGTTTAGTTCTCAAAATAAATAGTGGAACACTATCATTCATGGCCCGTTATATAAGGTAAAATAGAATTATAGAATAGAATTACGTATAGAATTGTTTGTGCTATGTGAGCTATCTGCGTGGGCATGTAGCATGAACTGTTGTCTTGAGCAGACTGACACACTTTTAGGCATTAAAGATATAAGAGGCAGTTCCAGTGGACGACTGGAAATATTCAGGGAAAGCTTTAGCTCTCTTGGATAATGCTATAGCACAATAAATATGTCAATAATTGCTATGTCGTCTTAAATTGAAAATTGGGTTTAGCGTTTTACGCATTACTATCATCAGCCAGCTATCTAATTGTACGAATTATGTATCCGTGTATACATTACTCCTCGCCAAATGTCATTCATAGCTGTATCATCTAGGTGCTATGCACGTCCTCATCTGTCGTCCTTTTACTTTTAGCTAGCTTAGTATATACTGCATTTAAATCCAACTACCTACTAGTCTGCTTGTTATACTCTAATAGTTTCAGCCCATCTTTATTATAGACTAGTCCACATACAGAAATACTCTTCCCTAATTTCCCTCATTAACATTTTTTTTCCTACCCTCAAGTACTCACCCCCACTTTTGTAGATCAGATAACATGTTTCATATTTTCGGAAACATCAAGTCACTCTTTAAAATACAATCAGTTTGCATCGACAACAATGTCTTCAGACTTCACTACCAAGTCACCCTCATAGCCCTCATCATCTGCTCCTCCATTGTTAACTCAAGGCAATACTTTGGAGATCCAATTGATTGCACTTCAAGCTCAGAAAATGCTCATATTATGGATAATTACTGCTGGCTACACTCTTTCATCACCACCGGACCTTTCGGTAAAAAATCTTTTACAATCTCCTTTCAATTACTTGCCCGTTTTTGCAGCCATAAGTACCACGGATTTTGTTTTACAATTTTGCATGTACATTCACTCACTTTCATTTAAGTTATTATCGCTCTTGATCTTAGCAATAGCCAGCTAATATTTGAGCAGAAATGACACTTTGATTCAACTCAGTTTGCTCATCATCTTAAAATAAATATCGCAAATTAAAAATGTTTGCCAACAAATCTGCTTTGCTTTACTTTTTAGTATTTACAAAGAGTGGTGTAATTCAATGGATACTTATGAGATCATTTTATCCATGCAAGGATGAACATTGAGCAAAACATTTTTGATCATATGAATATCTTTTATAACTGCTAAATAGCCGTTCATATGTCACCTAACCTACAAAAAACGTACGATTTGCCCCATTTGTCTCAGGAATGAAGCAGTGAAACCTGCGAGGGCATGCACCCCGATAATTTCCTCTATGTATAAAATGCTCACATGTAAATCCATGAAACAGATGAACGTTTATAAAGAGTTCATTTGTTTTCATGGACATGCAAGAAAGTTAGTAAAATTTAAAAATGATTTGTTTTTTGACAGTTGAAGTGCGTTTAAGTCCGTTGCTGATAATTCGTGAGCAGAAAGATAGAGTCTATCAAAACTACTACCAATGGGTTGGCTTTGTTTTATTCTTTCAAGCCTTTATGTTCTACATTCCGCGATATCTGTGGAAATATTGTTGGGAAGGGGGTAAAGTAAAAGGACTGGCTCTTGGAATGAAAGGGCCTTTCGTAGATAAGGACACACAACGGACAAAAACGCAATTTATTTACGATTATTTCTCTGAGCAGTCGGGGACGCATAACGTTTACTTCTTAAGTTACGTCTTCTGTGAGATTTTAAATCTTGTGAATGTTCTCGTTCAAATGTATCTGATGAACGAATTTCTGGGCGATGAGTTCAGCACCTACGGCTTGGATGTCCTCAGGCTCGTCAATCAAATTCCAGAGGCACGAAATGATCCAATGAATAGAATCTTCCCTAAAGTTGTCAAGTGTCAATTCACCAAAGTGGGCGGGGCAGGACTTGCTCAACCTTATGACTCCATTTGCGTTCTTCCCATCAACATTTTCAACGAGAAGATATACATATTCCTGTGGTATGAAAACATTTATTTTTACTTAAAGTGATGGTTGTATGTAGCATTTTTGATCCTACTCTTTAACTAACTGCAATTTGCAATTCCCCTACAAACTAAATCATATTTAAATGGATTTCTACCTTCTGTAATGCATTATTCTCAGTTTTACTTTTCAATTCCTGGGTTAGCTAAAACTCAAACGGCACCCGTTTTTGCTTCTTCTTTGGCTATGCACACAGTTTTAGGTTAGGAGGACTGAGAACCCGAAACCCATTAAACTAAGTAATTATAGATACGATCTCAACATAGAAATATGTAAGAAGTAGACTTTGTTCCATGACAAACTCAGTTTTTACTTTTGTTTTATAAATTGCCATTCTGTATGTGCGTATACATTATTGGTCACGAGACGACGTCATCATTAAAACATTTTTTCATATTGGGTGAGTGGACTATTGTGTATAAAAGTATTGACAAAGAATAGGCTGATTTAATTAATATTATAAAAGTATGTTATAGAAAGCTCGCCGGAGTGTAGGAGCGTATCAAGTAGACACTTTTAGTAAAACCTCTAAAGCGGTGATATTGTTGCAAACAAATTACGAATTATATAAACCGAAAACTTTATTACATAGTTTACACAATCAGAAGTAAGATATTATGAAAAATATCCAAAAGTAATTGTTCAATACAAAGAATCAATGAAAAATATTATATCAAAAAAAATAATTCCGACAATAAGTGGAATAGTGGTGTAATCTCCTTGATTGACCTGTCTGCTAAATCTACTCACTACTAATTTTCAACAGACGTTGTTTCATATGACCGTTATGCAATAATATACTTTACTTAGTTTTGTTGGTCCACGCACATTTCCGGCTATGAGTTCAGTCAACAATTTTGCATTAAACTAAACGGACGGACATACAGAATGTTAGAATCCATAAGCTCTCATCCATGGCTTTACTTAAAAGTAATGGTATATAACTTAAGGATAATTCCAGAAGGCGCACCTTGGGGGGGGGGGGGGCTACAGACTGAGATCGTACATAATAAATGAACTCTGGAAATTCCTATTGCTAATGGGCACAATAATAAAATGAACAATTTATGCCCTAAACGTCCAAGCCAATATTTTTATGGCAGCTATGCATATTCAATTCATAAAAGCAGAAAGGCTTAAATAAATTATAATTATGAAAACCAGCACTGTTCCAAATACTTATGCTTGTGTTAGGTAAAATTTTTAATTCTTGAAGTAACAGAAGGAAGTAGAATAAAATTAATAAAATGCAATGAAGCCCCAGTTTGCAATACTTCAACCACCTACCTATGTGATTTTATGAGGGAGATAACAAAAATCTAAGACGATGAACTGTGAATAAATTGTGTCTGTTCAAAATTAAAGGTATTTTCAGGACTGTTTGGCAGTGGTTGATATTCAGGTCATTCACGTTAAAATGTCAACGTGAGCATTAGCTATTTTGACAGTATTAAAGAATAAAAGGGAGTGAAGACAACACAATAGTCGGGCTTCCCTATGTTACTTACTAAAGATTAAAGGTAGGAATAATTCAAATGAGAGATAGCGTATTATACAATATAGGTATCTCAACTCAGAAATTGAAAGTATAAGAAACCAAACTCAGAACTTTATTATAATGTCCCAGAATAGCTTACAAGTAGGATAAACAGGCCAAAGAATAAATTAATCATTAAGCTGAATAGTTATTAGAACACTATAGTTTCATCTTAGATATTAAAAGTATTGGAGTCACAGGGGGTGGCGCTCTTCGACCTACATCGCAGAATCGCTAATCGAAAGCTTTGCTAAGTAATAAGTCCAGGTTGGTTGGCTTAATTTTTATAGACGCACATCGTGAACACCTTGATATATGCCTAATGGTGCATATATAAGCTAGCAAAGCTGTCGCATAAAAATACGAGTATAATATAATTGCTCAGTTATTAAAAATATTTTTTAGGATATTTTCTATTACTGCCAAATTGTAACTACACAATACAAAATTATTGTCAATTGTACATTCAAACTTAGCCTAAAATGGATATTCTTGATTTCAACCAACCTCTAACCTGACAATAACTTTCTTTTGTAAGAAGTTCAATTAAAATTTTGTCCCCTATGCGGAGAACAAATTTTTTCAGAAACGAAAGGCTCTGTCTTCAACTAGTAGACGTATAATATTAAGAACTTTCGCTAATTAGAACTTTTGTTCTCCTCGCATTACATTATGAATTTGTTTCTTCGAATAGTCTCAAAAACTGTCGAAGCTTTTTGCATGCATGCACAATGCACGCAATGTCCATGAGCATGCTTTCGTCTTTTATGAATTCCTGTCAGTGCATTTGCATTCCATTAAACAAACAATTGTCGAAGCTCACCTCGGAATAGATAAAATTGGTTGTTTGCCCAACGCTTGCTAAAGTTGAGATGAACTTTGGCTGCATGTGAATGTTAATAATAATTGTAGATTTTTCAACTCCAAGGCTGGAACAACCTGTCATGTGCCAATAGCATGATAGCTTGGTGACAAATCGCCTTAAATGATGATTGATTTTTCCGATTGTTTCCACTACGACTGAAAAATACTGGAAAACCCTCTGATAGTCGTAGTATATCATATTAGCGTGTATATACTTGTGCCCCAATGAAGATCGGTTTTGGATCGTGACAAATCGTCTAAAACAGTTCCACAAACACGCAGCATGAGAATTTTAAAATGCCAAAATATGGTGAACCCAAAATAGCAACTAATTAACTGTATCAATTTTTTATTTAGCCAATCTTATATTGATGAGCAAGGAAAAGTTGGCTAGCAAACAACTCCGTTTCGGCAAAATATTCGTTTCATGCAGCTATGATTCTTAAAAATTGAGAAGCAGCATGGGTCATCATGATTATTTCATTCATTTTTTTGTGTTGAGTCCACTTGATGAAATTAAATGGATAAAAAATGTTCTTTTATTTGAATTTGAAAGGTTTTGGTTCCATGGTCTTGCAATTCTGAGTGGTTTAGGAGTATTTTATCGTGCGATAACAGTCACTCTCCCTCCAGCCAGGCTTTACATACTGCTGAGACGCTCCAAAATCAAGAACTCGACATCCGTCAGAAAAATGCTGACAAAAGGAGGAGTGGGCGATTGGTTTCTGTGGTACACGTTGGCTAAAAATATAGATCCTTTGATATTTGGAGAAATCCTTCAAGAATGCAGCCAAAGACTGGGCGGCGGGGACATCGAGCTAAATTGTCGATTGATACGCAACAAAGACTGAACACCAAAATGTGTTATCTTCGTTTTCAGTTCACAGTCCGCCATCTCTTTGGCTAACATGGGCAACGGAATTCAAAACTTTCAGTTTTGGGGTGCTAACAATTGCCTGTAGTTTTGGTTGGAAATGAAACCTGATGCAATAACTTTTCAGAAAGTCACATCCGAAAAATCATAGCGAAAGCGAAATGATAACTTATCCAGCAACTGATGCGATGTCATCAGATTAAAAATTCATCTTTAAGAACTAGTACATTAATACAACACCCCTCCAGAAGTTTTTAAATATTACCGATAGTACGGACTTCGCGATTAAATGTTTTGGAGATATTTGTGATCATTTGCTCAGGTTGTGTAATCAGACCGATAAGACACGTCGTATTATTGGGTATCGAAATACTGGAATACCTGCCTTCGGCTGCAACCGATGAGGAATCCAGCCACCTGTCTTGCAATAACCATTATTTATATGTTAATTGTTACAATAAAATGCCATTTTTTAGAATTTAGATGCTTTTGTTTTTTAGAATATCATTTGACTGGTCACAAAAAAATCAATATGGACCCACAATGAAACCCCCAATTCCTGGAATCCTGTTTGAACTGAGTCGGGCGCTACATAAAATACTATATTTTAATTGCTATTTAAAATTTTTGATTCCTTCGATATAATTTGAATAGATTTTTTATACCTGTATTGACGAAAGTCCCAAAAAATGAAGTACCTATTAGCGTACATAATACTAAAAATGAAATCGCAGTGTAGGTACCTACTCAAGTTTTTACTGTAACGTAACCCAGATCAACTATATACATACACAATCAAGGTGTTTAGCAAGTAATTGCAATTTGTACGAAATGAGTACCAACGGAATATGTACAAGTATTTTTACAGATCTCGCTCCAACATGTAATACTAAAAATTAATAATAATGAATAAAAAACGCATTAAACATTTTTATTCGATATAATATGGTCTGCGAACGGCTTTTTCATAATATTCCTTGGTATTGTTATTTAATATGATTAAAAACAATTTTTACCTAGGTTAGGGCACTGATTCACAATATTGCACCAATATGCAATATGTAAAATAAGATGACATAAATTATTTATACAAATGTATAACAATTAATAAATTACAAGATTAACGACAAAAATAATATATTTAAACATAATATTTGCCCAGCAGTGACTCACTCAACTCCCAAGGAGAATTAATTGAGACAATTCATTAATCACATTAAGAACATTTAACAAATCTAAAAATTATAGAGACAAATGGATCGAGCAATGAGTTCTATGTGTTTATAAGACCATGGCGATTTAAAGGGCACTTAAATTGGATCAAATATCGTTTTATATAAAATGCTAGTAGACATTCAACATCATTTTTACTATTGTAATATTTGGTCAGTAAAGTCTTTAAAGGTTAAAAGTATGGCCGCTTTATGGGAACTTTCCCTTAGTCATTTACAATTCATTTACTTATTCTTCTCAGGATTCTCCTGTTAGGAGATTATCGTTTCGTATTATTAAGGTTTTTAATAAATAATAGTACAACTCCCAAAAATGACAAAAAATAAAAATCTCCAAGAGGAAACATTAATAATCAGTTACTATAATGTGAATCACAGATTTTTAACATGTCGAAAATGGCTTGCTGCACTGAGTTGTCTAATAGGTGTGATTGAGGGGAAATATTTTTATTTTCTTTTGGCCCGTTTTCTTTTCTGACTAAGTGTGGAGTCCAGCTTACATAATTGTTTCAGGAATCCTAGATTTGGCAAAATGTTTCGTCGCTGGCTACAATACAAGTGTTGTTGGCATTAATCTTTGATGAAGTACATGTTTCTATTTCTAAAGTTAAATATTGCAGTTTATATTCCATACATACCTTACTACTTTGACAGCATCTTCAGCGCTGAGATTTTTCTTAATCATGAGGTAAGCGATCACTAGAGTTGCTGCACGACTTCGTCCCAAAATACAGTGAACCAATACTTTGCCTTTAAGTAGTTAATACACAATAAAAAAAATCAACTTTCGAAATTAATTATTTTATTTACGAGGTCTCCATCGAAGAATGTTTATATTTTTATATGTACTACTCGCAGAGGACATGCTTATTGTATTGACATTCAGTTATTTATGAGAATCAAAGGACACAATTTAATGGAACTCTGAAAACTAAAATCAATGTGCATATATATCAACTAAAAATAATTGAATTTGGTACATAATATAACCCAAGAAGGAGGTGCTAAACATTACCAATGCATGTAGTAGAATATTACTTTGGGGCTTTTTTGAAACTTACAGTGCAATGATAATCAGGCGAAACACTTTTAAGGTACCCATCTAAAATTTAAGTCTTCAATTCATATTGCAAGAATAATTTATATTCGCCAATGTAGTGTAAACGTCCACAAATTATCAAAATTAATATTTCCGTCTCATTTGCAATTGCTGAGGCAAAGTTTTGGTGGAAAGTCCCTTCCAATGTACTAGACATATTTTTTTTACATATTTTATAGCCTGTATTGAATTTTGAGAAAACAGAGGAGACCTGATTTATTTGGTCAGGTTTAACAGAATTCAGCCTACTGTACACCCTATACATAATATTATTGCATTTTTAGCAAAATAATACTAATACGCTCGTCTGAGAGATATAAAGTCTTACCGTCCGATTTGAGCGCAGAGTGTATAAACTCAGAAGTCTCATCAAAGAATTGATCGATTGGAAATTCCGGATCATCCAGGACGGGAATTCCTTTGAAGTCAACAATGAGCCCACCTTTTCGATAGTACTTCTCGTCTATTCCCAAAGCGAAAAAGCTGGTAGGCTGTTCGCAGGGTATTTTATGAACTGCATTTAAGATGTGCGTGACATTGCCCTTCTGCAGCTTCCAAACGTTTTTAGCGATTTCCCTGTGCAGTCAAATAATTTTTTAACATCTATTAGAATAATTTAATTTTTTATTGGTACAGAATGAGAGCAACTGCATAGAACAATATTCTGCATGCATATTAATTTTAACTAATAGACGATAGATATCTTACGAGTCTCCCAAAAAGAGTCCTGGAATAATTTCGTCCCAATGATTATAATTATGACAATCAATTTTTCGGCCTTGACGTAATATTTTAATCAGCTCCTTTGGTGTGACTTGCGTCCGTTGAACGCAATTAGTCATAATACGGCAGACTTCAATGTTGAGATATAATAGTATTGTCTTTAGCACACACAAAGTATTGTTTGCACTAGGTGCTGACAGTGATACACACATTTACACATGTACAGATGTACTCTCGAGATCAAGATATATTGTGGCAAAATTTTCTTACTTTCATCCTATGTATTATTCTCAAGTATTGATTTTCTAGAAGCTGCAATGCAGTTCTGTAGTCTGTTTGCGTGCGATATATAGACTCTTCCAACAAAACTTATACATGAACGTAACGCTGTAGAAACTTGAAGTCTGCTGCTCGCAGAAACCGATTTTCTGTCGGCAAAAAACTCAGGACAATAATGAATTAATGCCGGTTCATAGCCGGTTTTAAGAGCATGCGGCTGAAAAATTGACAATGATTTTAGTAAAGTTGCTTTTCAAATCATGTTAAAGGTAAAGGGTAGACAAAAATTATCATATTTACTCGTTTTTTGTAAAATGCAATGAAAAAAGGAAACCCCAAGAATTGTGGCAAATATGCTCGGCATTATGGAATTGGATATCTATGATTCGGAAAGACTTTATTCCTAAATAGTAGCTGCCAGTTATCGGAAAATTGTTTTATTGCAAGGCGAATTTAATTCTTGAATGTAAATTAGAGCAGTTACTACAAGAGATAATCTATATGTTCTTGCAAATCATTTATCATCAAAGGTAATTTGTTCGTAATTTAGGGTTGTAAGCGTGATAATGTTTTCTATTTTCTGATATTGAACACTATGTTCAAAATAATATTAAAAATAAAAGTTTGCAAAGACTGCAAATTACAACTTTACAATTTTACAGTGAGGCATTCAGGAACCAGAAGAAACGGTCTCTAGTAATTTGGTCGGCCGATTTGGCGCGGGCAGAAGTCTAGGAAATCACTTGATGCATTTATCGTTCACTAGGTCTATTGCAGAGTTTATCGGCTGAGTATAGGAACAGTGATGGCTCATAGGAAATTAGCAGTGAACACCAGATTCACTTGAACACTAATTTCATCCTAATATTGACGATAACTTGCTTGGTAAGTAATATCCTATTTTATGATGTCTAAATTATTATTTATTTTTCTTATATTATGATCGTAGTCTTGAAATTGTGTTAAGAATGAAGAATTCCCTTCAGAGACATAAATGAAAACCACTTTTACATTATACAACACAACATACAATACAGACAGAGTACGGCTTAGCTGACAGCTGAGAGATAGTTCTATACCACAACGGAAAAGGCAGAAGTGATTTTTTGACACTTTAGTTTTGCGAAATGTAAATTCGCGTAATCATAACCAAATAAAAGATGAAATGTTTTTAAGCCTTTTTTGAAAAGTTGAGATACGCTTGTGAATAATGGAAAATTCTTGCTTTAATCTCATAATTCTGTAATTAAAGGATTTGTAAGCAAACCTACTTACTAATGCCAATAATAATGCATTCACGATGTTTTTATAGCATAACCTTTCCATTTCATAGCTTTTCCATTTCTGATTTTCCTCTTAGATAGTAAGCGTTTACTATTAATAGCATTAAATTAATTTCATGATTACTGAAGAAAATTCATATAGGCCGTTTTTCACATTCATGCGTCAATTATTGTTTTTGAACTCATATTATAAGAAAAATAGGCTTCTTAGCTTTTTGATTTCTCGACATTTCAATTATTTAAAGTTTCATAGTTAATAATGCATCGTCTTTATGTAAAGCGAAACTAAATATTTTATTGACCGTAATGTTCATCGCAGTCGGAGTGTCGGAAAATAAGAGAAGATTAATCCACTCCGTTTCATTTTTCTGTTGCAGGTGTAAGGTTACGTACATTATGCATAGAAATTAAAAACGCCCATACAACTACTTGAGTGTAGCTATTATGAGATTTGTAACAGACAGAGAAACTTCCCTGTGGATTGAGTTCAGTATCACCATATCTAATGCAGTTAATTTGTACAGTGGGTGTTCTGTTCAGCATTCAGAAATAACTGGATAAGTTAATCTAGCTATTTTTGCTATTATTTTTAGATTATCATGGTATTTAATGTCATTTTTTGCCAATTGTTTCAAATAGGAGTAGCAGTTTCATATTGACAGAAAATTAACAAACTTTTATGTGTGGAATTAGACTCATTTCGCGTGCTCCTGAGGTTTTAATTTGCTGACACCAATCAATAAGAGTCGATTATTGCCAAAAGTGAATTTCTAAAGTCTGTTTGTATTTATTGTCGAAGAATGAAGAAAGTACTAGCAACCCCCTTTAATGTAAAAGCGAAATCGTTTTGTAAATAGATTTCTCTGTTAATTAAAAGCAATGTTTATAATTAGCAAAACAAAACATTTTATTTTCAATTCCTACTTTTGGCTAGTTTAGATGTAGGATTCTTTTTAAAAAAATAATTTATTACAATATACGAAAGGTCAAATATGCACGTGTACCGATAAACCTTGTCAATAAATATTTCGTTGTTTTAACAGATTTACTGCCTGCAGCAAACGGATACACAAAATAAATGATCAGTTGAGGTTTGTGGCTTTTGAAGATTGGATATTCTACCTAAAGGATGGAATGAAGTGACTGAAAGGACTCTGTGACTGAAAACTATGTGTTTAAAAGAAAAACCATGACGTACAAAGCTAGATTAAAAGAATTAGAATGTCTACTGAATATTTGCAATGACGAAGAAAATGAAAACGGGGATACGATTGACTTGTTTAAGTTGAAGAAGTTAATATTTCATGGTCTGCCGGACGACAAACATCGACCTTTGGTGTGGCGATTGTTGCTTAATTATTTGCCGCAAGACAAGACAAAATGGGATGAAGTTTTGGCAAAGAAACGGAATTTATATTCGAATTTTGTAGATGACCTGTTGCTGCGTGAAAGTGTTGATAATCAGGAACAAGTGGTGAAAGATCATCCGTTAAATCCTAATCCAGATTCAAAATGGCAGACATTTTTCAAAGACAATGACGTTTTATTACAAATTGACAAGGATGTTCGACGTCTGTGTCCCGAGATGTCTTTCTTCCAGTCTTGTTCACAATACCCTAATCAGTACATTGTCGACAGAAAAATGGATCGTCTTCATTGTCGTGTTCAATACAATACTCTTGAGTATGGAAATGTAGAAAGAAGGGGATTGGGTATCACAAAAATCACATCAAAGTCTGGAACCAGCTCAAACATATCTAACTCGACGAACAATGACGACGAAGGAAACGGGGATGTGCAGTCCAGCGTCCAACAGACAGAGGCTCATTGGGAAGTGGTGGAAAGAATATTATTCATCTACGCCAAATTGAATCCGGGTCAAGGATACGTCCAGGGAATGAATGAAATTATTGGACCAATTTACTACTCTCTAGCCACGGACTCTGACGTGAAGTGGAGAGCTCATGCTGAACCAGACACCTTTTTCCTTTTTACTAACCTAATGGGAGAAATCAGAGATTTCTTTATCCGAACTCTGGACAATACCACGTCGGGGATTAAGCAAATGATGAATTACTTAATGGATCGGCTGAAGGCCAGAGACAAAGCTGTGTACGAAAAGCTGCAGACTCAAGAAATATTTCCACAATATTACTCTTTCCGCTGGATAACGCTATTGCTGTCCCAAGAGTTTCCATTGCCGGAAGTATTAAGGATTTGGGACAGTTTGTTGGGAGATGAGAAAAGATTTGATTTCCTAATTGATGTCTGCTGTGCCATGATCATTCATGTACGAATGGACTTACTCCAAGGGGATTTCCCTACCAACATGAAGTTACTTCAGAATTTTCCAGTGATTGATGTCCGTGATATATTAACTGTTGCCATCAATTTTAAGTCGAATATGTCATGACGTGACTCAAACCTTCAACTGCAGAAACTACATTTACGGCTATCATGTTTGCTAAATATTATTAATTACACCATTACTAACTACACTATATTAACAACTCACAATCATAGAAATGAGCATTGTATTACAATTAGCCAAAAAATTATTTCGAGACCTATTTATAGAGTTTTTCGGAAAAAAATGAGACTCAAAATTCAATTTTGGCAATTGTAACACAAATGGAGTTCAGAGTTCAGATAAACAATTACTTTCTTCTTTGCCCTAATCTCATGATCTATAAATGACCCCAAACATATATAGGTAGCAAACTCTAGGGCATTATTATCGGTATTTTTATACCGGTTTTATGTCGAAAATATAAACTTTTCTATAATGTCTTTTCTACCGTTTCTACTACAAAGATTTACGTGGCAGCAACCATGGCCTCGGGCTTATAGGGACCCTACGGTCAAGTATAATAATAATTACTTGAATTATACTAAATTAAACAAAATAGCAATTAATTTCTCTTTTTTCTTAAACTCCAATATTTCAGTCCTTTGGCAAAATAATTGTAAATTAATTATTTAAAGTGTACCTACACTATCTGGAAGTTGCATATTAATTTGGGTAAAAAGGAATTGTTAGCGGTACCGAAATAGTAGAATAAAAACTTAAATCTACAAATATAGGATGCAATGATAATAACAGAAAGCATTTAACATATAGATATTTGAAAATATTCGACAGTAAACATGCTTTGCTTATATCCAAGATGTCTCATTGATTCTATTTTCAAGTTGGAGCAGAAACAATTGTAGGTAATAATATATTGCCGAAATTTTTTATTAAAAGGAATGACAAAACCTGATGGAATAATTGTATGACATGAATGACATAGTCCATGCCATTATATATTATGGTATACCGTAAGAGTTTAATCATAGAGACACCAGGCTAGATGAGTTGGGTGGGCAAACTAAAAGTTCCCTTCACTTTGTTATATTACAAATTAAGTAAAATTTAAAGGAGCAATAATAATATTGAATACCTATTGAAAAATTCCGTGACAGCTATTTTGCAATTGGTTATTATGGGAAATGCAAAGACCTTGAAATGCAATGGAAGTACTGAAAGACTTCTTCTGGACCTTCCACACACAATCAAATTGTAATAATATATTAAAGTAATTAAAGTGCTAAAAACGAAAAACTATTAGTCAAACCTCGTCATTTATGAATGAGGCTGCAATCTGACTCTGTAGAGATATTGCTGCTACTGATCAGCGTGTATGATTCACAAATATTGTCAAAAAAGTCAAAAATGAACATTTTGTAAATATGTTAATAATATATATTATTATAAATCTAATATCCATATAAGGCATTTTGTAGTGTTGATCTGTGCATTGCGTATTAGTAGAAAAAATGTATACTATGAAGTTAATTGTAAGTAAAAATGAGAGATTATTGTTTCAAAGTAAAAGATTATGCCCAGACTGTTATTCGTATCGTCATACACCATTCTTTCAAGCAAATACTTACGATGTAATGACAATAACTATAACGGGAAACTTACAGTTTAGAGTTAGGTAATAAGTAAGGATAAATGATATGATGGTCAGATATATATCAGAGCTGTAGAAACTATACTATAATATTAAAAAGTTTCAATTATGGTTTATTGCAGTAATTTTGTTTTCGTGTGACTGTAAGTCAATTGAAAGCGATTACACGAATTAAAATTCATTTAGGATCTCAACCAAAGTATATTAATTTATCCATTATCTAAAATAGTGCGTACTATATAAGTACATACAACGAGCGTTAGGTCATCATTTGGATCATAATAATGATGGCTATCACGTCACGTTGTCATATATAGTCATATAATTAATAATGGACGGAAAGATTATAAGTTATAAGCAGGGATTTATAAAAACAGTTACATGGAGGAATTTCTCTTATCGGGTGCTACCGTTCGAAAATGATTAGCATATATTAATTAGATTCAATGGAAGGCAAGAACAATGGGAACGGGATTTGTTTGTACGAATGATGGATCTTGTAATTAAGTGGTGATGATGATGATGACTAATGACGAGTACAAAGTTGCGAAGCATTAGTCATTTTAAAAATCCTTGGATCTAATTTGTATATAATGATAAGAGATGCTTATAGACAGCATTATATGTAGATATGAGGTATTATTATTATAAGAAAATCCCTTAAGTGCCAATAAAAGAAGCAAAAGTTTGTGGTTGAATTTTGTGTAGGTCCGATGATTTGCCTTATGCAGACACAGGTGGTTTCCCTCGTCTTCGAGAGTGTCAGTTCGAGGGTTTTGGGTGTAGGGAAGTTGGCTGAAAACATCTGCCGGGCTGAAAATCGTCCTCTGTTCAAGAACAATGGGATGGGGCTACCGCCTACCACATACCTACATACTTAGAATCATAGTGCATAGTGCATAAGATTGCACATAATAATTTCCATTTATGTGCCTACCTATGTGGCTCTATGCGAATAATAGTGTGAGTGTCTGTCTGAGTGAGTGTAACTGTTCGGCTCTGGCTCTGTCTATGTCTTTGTGACTTGGCTGAGCTTTTGGCTAGTTCACTCACTCCACGAACGAACGACTACTCTCCCTCACCAACACCAAGCAACAAGACAGACATCAAGAGGAATAGAAGAGGCAGTCATTGAGAAGGAAGGTGTGCTAGCTGCTATAACTGTGTTTTCAACTTCGTATTCCATTTTTGTTGACTTTATTCTGAAAATTACTTCATTTTCAACTATTCATCATGCGTGAAATCGTTCACATTCAAGCTGGCCAATGTGGCAATCAAATTGGTTCTAAGGTTAGTACTCATTATTTCATACTAAATCCGAACTAACATAAACGAAGTTATAAATAATATTTTCCTCGTACATAGGATCCGAATTCTTCATACTGCCATTATGTGTATGTATTGATTAACATTTCTCAACTTGACATTACGATGACGGTGCAGTTGCTGCAGCTGTCAGCTGTATATGTACAACTTCTTTAACTATACTTTGCAGTAAACAGCTCTCTTGTGAAGATGAGCATTAACTTTAAATATTGTAACGCGAATTTTCAATTTGCGGCTTTTACTGTAAATCCTATGTGAAGTATAAGTATCTATAGATATGACTCATACTCATAATACTTTATAGTATAAGAGCCAGCCAGACAGAGTTATATTATAGGTACCTAAATAGTTCAAAGAGTTGTAATAGTTATAAGTAGCAGGCCGAAAGGATCTCTTTACCTATACGTATTCTCTGTTATACTATTTTGCCAAAGGCTATAAAATCAGATCATTACAGTTTCTTCCACAGCATATGGCATACAAATTCAATATTTATTGCAAAAAAATACAATTTGAAGCATATACTTAATTTAAACAACGAAAAGACTTGTGAAACATGTTGCAGTTAACAATTTCCACCCAAAAATATATCGCGTTAATGATTTTATGTAAGTTACTCTGCATAGCAATTAATACGTTTGATGACAGCACCTATTTATTGCTGACTGCCTACTGTTTCTGCACTGCATCATGATAATTATTATGGAATATTCAGAAAATGGAATGACGGCATAAGCTAATGGGCTGTGTCTGTATATTATTAGCATGAAAAACACAGTTATTCTTAAATTAAAAATTACATTACTCTGGGTTTATTTGACAAATGAGATTTTTCATGACTCATGTCACGACTATGTGTGTCATGACAAAATCTTGACCACATACTATACATTTTATAGGTGATGGGAAATTCTAAATATATGACGCAAATTATGCTAAGTAATAGTGTAATTGTCATTTGAATTTAAAATTCATTTTTGCATAATCCATGCCCATAAATTGTTTTTATAGATATACAAGTCTTTCTTCAGTATTAATTTGAATAATTTGGAAAGCGAAAGGTCAACTGCTTTTATCTGTATATCTCCCAGTTCTGTCTGTCTGATATTCAAGGTCGACCCTGTGCCTTGAGGAACATATCGCAAAATAATTGATGATGAATTTTCAATGATATATATAATTATAACCTACATTCATGCAACGCCTCTAAGTTTAGTCCCTAACACGTAACAGCTAATGAAAAATTAATAATTTTGGATTTATCAGGACTTTTTAGGTAGTAGAAGTAGGTATAGGCACTTAGGTATTATGTTGCCACGTAAGAGTCTACAAAGCGGTATATGGGGCATTGATTAAATAATGCAGGAAAAGTCACAAGTTATTTCTTAATGCTGGACATTTCTGACGTGTCTATGTATTTTTGCAGCATAAAGCCCAACTGGCAAGCGATAATTGGGTAAACATTATTGTCAAAGGCATATCCAAACAAAAAGGCCGATTTTCCTGCAAAGCGTCACTTTGGATTCTTCATAATCCTTATTCTGATAATATAATGCATACAATGAGTTGGACAGGTAAGTCCTCAAGTCCTGTTGTAACATACCTATACGTATTTACGTATCAACTTTTTATAGTTGTTTGTGTGCAGTGTGTTGTAATAAAGCAAAGGAAAATTGTAGTTTCAATTTAGTAAATATAACAACCCCTGCATTTCAGTTTTAACTTTTTTGTGTTCCCAGTTTTCGTAATTATATTATTATTGGTTTGCCGTTACCCTTTTATTATAATCATAGAGCGTACGACCTTTTTCCCATTAGTAGCGCTTGTTTTTATTTCATTTAAATATTTCATTTCATATGCAGTAAGTAATTATTATTTAATTTGCGTTTTATTTTGCCTCAAAGTAAATACTAAGATAGAAAAGTCAAAAATATTAAATGTTTAGGGATTCTGAATCATTTATGTTAATCCGCTCTATCTCCCAATTGGCCTGGTGCACAAGTCTAGAGGGGGCGACAAGATATACGATTATCCCTTTGGCGGGGCTCTTCGTCTTTAC
>JAAAYG020024266.1:5772-17481 GCA_009936455.2 Tomocerus minor | reverse complement strand
TTTGTACCTCACTACATACAGAATGGCGGTCACGTGACAATCTCTTATTAAGAGAAGTGTAGCCATACAATAGCTTGCCTGGGACCCTATTTTAGCTTGGATTATTTAAAGATGAAAAGTACCTACTAAAAGTATTGATGTTGTATAATTAATAAAATTTCGTTGAAAATAATAACATGATACAGGCTTCTTACATTTGACCTTAAGTAAATTGTTGATTCTCCTCGATTCTCTAGCATCATTTCTTAAACATAAGTTACTCTTTAGACATAAGCGCTACTGGATAAGACACTTAGTCTAAACTATTTATTATCCTTGTTTTCGTATACATATTTTTCAATTTGCAAATTGTAGCTTTATAACTTCATAACTGAAGTAATAACGATAATATCAAGATGGTGAACATTGGTGAGGTGGTTTTTTCTTATATAAGTTTGGGGATTTCTTTCGAAATCTACAGGGACGTTAACAAACTATTTGCCTGAAATATTTTTCATTGTATAAACGCAAATGTGCTGAAGGCTAATTAGTGCCTGTCTAATTAAAGCCTAGTAATAATTTGTTTGCTGTCCCAGTAGATCTCAGGACCCTTTCAATGTAAATGGCAATTTGAATTTTCGCCACCTAACTAGGAAAAAACTCCATATGTATAACGATGTTTATTTCCCTTGGGATTTCCCAATTGATGTACGTGAATGGTACCCATGTTTTCCATTTTTAAGAGTGGTGGGTACCGTTCCGTGGCAATCATTCCATTAGGAAAATCTCTAAGTATATTAAATAAAATCGTGCCATTGCATTACACCCGTATCGCTGTATCACCCACAACGCAAAATGACAACATTTGGTCTACCAACATTACCTTTGTTACTCCCAAACTCTAAAGATCCTTACTTAGCACTATTTCCAAAAAAAAGGTTAGAGCAATCATCAATATCGTAGTCAGAACAGTGGCTACGCGTAGGTACCCAACTTATTGCTACATGTACATTTATAGACAAAGTTATCTGCAAAAATGGGCATGTCATAATCTCATAATAAATTATTGCAATTTTCATTAATTGCTAGCTGAACTTTTGAAATAGTAACAATCTCGATATTGTTTCTTATGCTATATTTGCTTACACGTTTAAATAAACTTTCCAAACGTGACGGCAGATTAATAATTTGATCAAACTTTGTCCGATCCTTTCTACGGTCTATTTTATAACTTGTGGTATACTGTCTAATGCATTTCCAGATAATAAATAATTCATGAGGACTATTGAGGACAAGAAAGGGATTGCATTATTCATGGCATTCAAACATATTTAACCGATAACTATAAACCAAGATGTACCTACAGATATTGTGTTGCACAGTTTGCATACTAGTATGATTAGTAGGTAGGTGTTCAGTATTTGCGTCAGATTACATTCTACACAACAATAAGTAGCACTGAGTACTCAGTAATAAATATTTAACAATTTACCACTCCCAACAACACTAGTACCAGCATTACCTACATGTTAGTTAAGTCGTATGAGATATACACATTTATAAAAATACAGGAGTAGGTAACCATAATACGTTATCTCGCCAATTAATTGCAAGTTTTTTAACACACCTATTTTTTATCCAATCAAATGTGAATTGCAAATGCGAAAAAAAATTCAGCAGACTCTCAAAGAGTAAATCCAGTTAAACAAAACAAATTCAAATCTAAATTATTTGTCTAAATATCAGTTAAGATGTGTAACTAAATAATATACAAAGACAAAGGCTCGTGTAAGATTTAGTCGGCAAAACTTGGTTCTGTAAGAAGGGAATCCTGTGTATCCCGGTGGTTCACTACATCTGCCCCTCTCTGTAGCATTGGTAAGATTACTTGGTATGTAGCTTTCACAATCAGTCAATCACCAAAGTAAATATTATACTTGTCCCTGTCATTTGCCTATGCAATTAATTGCTAATCCACTCAATATAGGTACACAAGTGCATCCTCCACTACAGATAAACTCTTACCACGCTGTTAATAAAGACTTTCTCGCACGTGCGTAAGGAGAAAGTCGACAGAGAAATGACAGTCTCTTACGGTTTGCCCTTTACGTTCCACACTACTTACGTCATTTTCAAATGAAGTTCCTGAGTGCTAAATGACAGTAATGATAACTATGTCTGCGTAAATAATACATTTAATTTGTTACCTCTGCTTACTTAACTTGAGGATAGAAAACTGTGCTTTAGCCTTTTAAATTGTTCCATAATAATTGCGTATTGATTAAACAGTAAAACTTATAATTTATAACATCATAGTATATAGTTGTTGTGTATGGATAGCACATATTTAGAACTGATATAGAATAAGTTATGTTCAAAATTGAAATTGCTTCATTAATAAAAGTAGTATTAATAGTAAAGCAGTTATATTCAAACAACTGTTGTTTACTACAGATTACAGTTCTACAAAACTTTGAGTGTCCAGTACATTAACAGAACCGGAAATAAGATGTTATTATTATTATTTCTATAGACAGCAAATGTTGTAACTTTAGTCTACACTACAAGTACAAGTATTTACATGTGTAATATTTAACATGGTAGATTGGGAACTACT
This sequence comes from Tomocerus minor, assembly GCA_009936455.2. Classification (NCBI taxonomy): domain Eukaryota; kingdom Metazoa; phylum Arthropoda; class Collembola; order Entomobryomorpha; family Tomoceridae; genus Tomocerus; species Tomocerus minor. The sequence continues at coordinate 14,885 of JAAAYG020024266.1, read as the reverse complement.
GTTATCCTGCTTCACTCTTTTCTTGTTCATTGTACACGTTACTATATAACTTCCATATAGGGGATAAAGTCTGGAACCCAGAAAATTCCCTTTCCATATTTGTAATTCTAAGTTATACACTTAATAACTGAAAGATGCACATCACTCATGAAATTTCATTCTATGCGATGCGATAAAAAATTCTTGATGAGATTAGGGTTTAAATGTGATTGATAACCTTTAGTACATAGCTTATAATATTCTCTTTGTGCTTCTTTGAATCAACTATGCAAGAAACTTTAGATACTAAAGTCCTTCTGACATGTAATTTACTCAATAGGGCTATTTATGGTGATCGCAGCGGATGATGGAGACATATTAAAATCCCACCAGTCAAACTTTCTTCCAGAACGGCAACGGAACGGGTACCGTGGGAGAAAAATATGTGCATGCTCAAGATTTAAAGGCAGTGTATTTAAGTTGTGCTAAAATAATAAATATATGTTTCAATATCCTTTTTCACAGTATTAGAGAAAATTGTAGTCATGTCATGGCCAAATCCAAAAGTTCTATACAAACTCTGTTGAGTGTTGTATCAGATATTACTTAAAGCTTTTTCTGGGTTATGGTTAGCACGATTTCTCATGTAGCATTTAATTATAGAGCGGTGTAGTGTCGTCTATTTATGTCGCTTCGAAATTGCTTTGGTAGGCTATAGCAAAATATATACTCAAGGAAAACTTCAGCCATTCAAAACTATTCGAGCTTTTAGTATTATACCATTTATACCCCTTTCCTCTTTTCAAACTATTTGAAAATTCACTGACAGAATTCATTTCACATATCATGTCTAATTACTAATTACTAATTGTTGTGTCTATTTCCTCAGTTTGTTGCATCAGTATTGCATATTGGCTGTAGCTTGCTTTCGGGCTGCAATAAGTTGAAGGTGTTGATTGAAATGAGACAAATGACACTATAATTATAATTATTAGCAAACGAAATTTATTCTAACATTGTTGGTGTAGGTACTGAAAATGGGTAACTAACTTTTGAATCAATTGCAACATTTATTTGTAATGAAATGGGACACGATGAAAGGACATTTGTTTTGCTTAGAGAAGAGGTAACGAGAACTATTTAGTGAAACAAACTTTCGGCATAAATTGATCATCCTAAATTGTCTAATTACATAACATTAACAACTGCTCATTTGAAATTATTCTTTACGCTTAGTTTCAGAGGTTAAAGTTTTTAATAAATGAATGACAGAGAGTTAAATGTTAGCACCCTTGTACTAGGTACACGTAAAAGCGAGTAACATTAGTAAATTACAAATACATGGCTATACTAATTTACATTATTTATGTATATTATTACATTCTGTTGTGAGATACAGCTTAATTTATTATACTAGATTTATGTATGGACATGGTATGTGGGTAGATAGCAAAGTAAATGCTAACTTTCTGCATACATGACTATATTATACCACTCTATAAAGCCATTGTTTGTCCAGTACAGATTAAATTAAGCAAGTATTTAATCATCATTTCATTTTCCAGTACCACCCACGTACCAATTGTGTCACCACTACTACTGTGTATTCAACTAATTTAATATTAATATTGACAAAGGTAAAGACATTGGCAAAGACAGCAGCGTAATTTCATTGTTTTAATGCACACAGATAAAGATATTAATATTGTAGCCTTGTAGCTAGTCAAGTGTGTGTTACACATAATCAGATTATTCATCTATTTGCTTAATTAAGTTATTGTAGAGAATAGTTTTGAATAGATTATTTTCCAGTTTTAAAGCTGTATTGTTTTGTTGTAGTGCTTAATGTAGACAGATATAACTACATACTTTTATATCAATATATTCTTTGCTGATGAGATTAGGAGAGTAAAGTTATTAATTTGGGATGTAACAATGTATAGCTACTGAATCATATTACATTACGACTCACATTGATAATTTCCTATAGTATAAAGCAACAGAGAAATGATGAAAATGGGCTCTTACTTTATTATTAATTCACTTAAATGAAAATGAAAATGGCGAAGATTAGAAGTACTCTCAAATTGTTAATGGCGTAACATTTGCTTGAGACTTCCATTGACTTAATCTACGAATAGCAATTATTTTTATGATAATGGGTGATAGCTAAAGCATTACATATGGATATACATCATGTACATAGGTAAGTGTATATTTATTAATCTGACAGTATAAGTAAAATGATCCATTTATTAATAGTTAATTCTCTACACATCTGTAAAATCCAAGATAATGTTCAAATAAAACTCAAGACGTCACTAATTGCTATTAGCAAAAGTAATGGACCAAGAAAATTAATTATATAGGTTCGTGTCCAGAGAATCCCAATTATTTTCTTCTTTCAGCAAGAGTTAAATCTTCCTTTGACACTGAAGCTGGCTGCCTCATTTCACTTCGGTGTGCTGACAAGAGCTATATCAAAACATTAGAAATTATTAACACAATTCCAGGTATCATTTCAATGTTTAATTAATCAAAGGATGAATAATATTTGTTTCTCAAAACCATATTAGCGGATTTTGTCTCGAATTTATTCCAGCGTTAATAATAACATACGATTAAAGATTTCCTACATCTCACAATGCAATGCACTATGCAGTAATAATTATATACAGGTAACTTGTATCACAGTATCGCATAGTCATATATATCTACATATGACTTAAAAAGTTGCCTTTATGGGTTAATTAGGATAACTTGGGAAACTTGTTTAATCATCATTAGAGGTCGGTTGTAGGGTAAGTGCTTATTATTTCATGAGGAATAAATGAAATTGGAGTCTGATTCTGATTCCAAGTATATGTTTGAACTCTTTGTGTGTAAGAGTTATACTAAAAAGGATGACTTGATAATTAAAAGGAACATTAGTACATAAATGCGTAGTTGGTTGGTTTACCCAGTCGAGAAGGTAGGGAGAGATGCGATTGTTGTTGGCAGCAGGAATATAGCTCGGGTAGAAATCGGCTCTTACAGGTTGAGGATATCCTCCAGTATAGACGGGGATTTCACCAGAAGGGATGAGAATGTCGTTGAGAGTTGCAGGGGCCGAATCCGATCGTTTTCCATGAGCCCCAAAGCACGAGTGCCCAAAGCGACTGCATCCAGCTATTCAATAATTCAAATAATTTAATTTGCATGTAAATATGTACAATACACTTCCCACTCACTCTTTCTTCAAAGGTGGCTACCTTTTCCTTTATCTTGCAGAAGAGTCAAACGTTGTGTTTGTTTTACCTTTCTCGATGGTTTGTTCTGCAAACATTTACAAAGTCTCAAATCGCAAGACAGAACAGAACTAATTCATAATTCTGTTTGTTATGGAGCCTTGATGAGAATAATATATGCAGAGGAATATGCTGCAAGTCAATTCATTAATTAATCAACGGGACTTTAAGAAGAGATTGTTTTGCCCAACTGCGCGAGGAAATTATGTTTGAAACAACTTGAATGAAGATGAAAGAATGTTATGATACAGTTGGTCCATTTAATCAAATATCTCACTTAGTCAATGATAGGCGAAGATAATTTAAACACTCTTAAACGTAATAATACTACTACTGCATCTACCTACTGCTACGCCGTAGTTCAATATTAATGTATTCAGATTGGAATAGAAAAGAGAAATTGCTTAGGTACTTGCGTCATGTCATGGTATGCTACAGTGCAATTTAAGTAAAAGGACTCTGCGGAAAATTCATTTCAAAGAAATAAATAGCATTCTCAAAGCTACCAGCAGGAGCAGGTAACAATAAAGAGAAGCTTTTCACTCCTTTTCTTCTCCCATTTTACTTTTTTTTTACACAATGGGTTGAGGTTGAGATGATGTTATTCTTTCTTCGTATGAAACATAATTTACTAACTCAAAATTGTCCTGTATAAAGCACAATAAAAAGAAGATACTTTTGCATTCGAAGGTGCACCTGTCTCTTTGTAGTGATAGTTAATAGTAACACACAACTCTAACTCTGTCTCTATTCTTTCTCTCTTTCTACCTCTTTCCGCTACAGTGACCCACGAAAATAATACAGAAGCTTCTACAGTTCACTGCATTTCGTTGGTTTGAATTTTGAGCAATAAAATGTCAAAGAGAAAGTAAAATATACAGGAATATGTTCACATTCACATCTAAACAAAAGGTAAGAAGGAGAGGAGGAGAGCAAAGGGGAAAGGATGAAAGCCGAGAATAGCTAATACACACACAGACAACTTCCATTGTCACACATTCATAGATGTATTAAGATGATAAAAATTTATTCCGTTTCAGACTATGCACACTTCACAACTACCATTTCTAATAAAAGCTTATCACCGAATGCTGTAAAGTGCAGATAAAACTAATTCAACACAACTTCAACATCAGCATAAAAAGGATTCTGATGACTGTTTTTGTATTACTCTGTCCGGTGAAAACAGACTTATGACGATATATTAGCTCTCATTTTCGACAGAAACACTCAAGCAATAAACATATCACAGTCACCACTCTCTTTCCCCAAACCACTCTCATCCTCCTGAATAAAATCATAGAAACTTCCTAAACACTAGATTATCTCCTCCTACACAATATGCAATGCGTCATTGCATCATAGCTTGACAAACATATTTTTAATTTATTTAAGGGTTAATACTACGTAGTTGTTTCCAAATTCACTGTCTCCATTCCGTATCATCTCACGTTATACATAATTAAAACAGAAAATGACCATTAAAAGCATCGTCGCTCACTTTTATAACGTGGTTATTAAATTTTTCTATATTTTCAAGGGAAATAAACAACTAAATACAAATGTATGCACATTGGAAATCAATTTTAGTATATACGCAGACGACAGTTACTCTTTACCCATTCGGCAGTTCTACGCATAATGTTTGTATCGTGAATAACACACTATTGCTTAATAATAAATAGATAGATTTCCTTCAAGATTATTATACACAAGTTTCCCGTACCTTCTTCCTAGCAAATAGTAAATTCGTAATTGTCAAGCCTTGGAATATTCTTTAGCTATCTAGCTATGGTTTCAAATTTCTATTTCTGTCGAAGTAGTTCATAATGCCATTCTCGTTGATTACTCTTACATCATGAATGAACGCCTGAAGGATTTTAAAGGACTTTTGCTACGAAACTTTCGTCTCATCTTGCATAACTTAACACTTGCACGAAAGTTTGTATGAAAGGTGTAATTAAAAAATGTGGGATTGCCAACTAAACATTAGCTTTACGCTGCGGAAGGACAAGCAAACCTGCCACTTTACTGGTAGTTTAGCATAGATATTAATTAAAAATATGTACATTGATATTTCAATTTATCAATACCTAAACAAATACGTCATCAGGTCATTACATATGCCCCATGTTCCACAACTGAAATCTGATTAGAAAAACTGTCACAATAATAGCAATTATAATGTATTTTCGTCAAAAATACATATAAAAACTTTTATTTTTTACTTCCTGCCGCTCGTATACTTGATCTGCTTCTGATTTCCAATTTGCATTCAATACTCATAGTCATATACCTATACATACAATATCCACTGTTCAATTCTTAAAAGCGTAATAATACACAAAATACCTACATCAAAAATCATGTTATACCAATAACAACTGTTATTGCATTGAACGTGGAGCTTTGGAGAACATAAAGTTACCTCCGATAAGGTAGACAGCTTTAATAATGTAGTCCTGCAAATGCACTAGTCTAGATGAAGAGGTAATAATATTATTATCTGGTCTGCATTTCAAGAATTTGACCTGACTACCTGACAATAATAAATGATTTCAGTACAGAAGGTGTAAGGTGGCATCTCTAGATGATGACTGCATATTTCACGCAGCAGTAGTCTGATCACGAAAGTTTAGCAATTTTAAAAGAAATGTCCAATTGTGAAGTGGGGCGTCCCTTTCAATTACCTCTCATCAAAAACTCAAATGAGTCGTAATGAATAGGGTTTTGGGGATTTCATTGGGGATGTAGATGAAGCTCCTCTCCGGAAATAATAATAACCGTGCTGAAATGAGTGGGAGTGATAAAACGTAAATGAAATTGGAACTAAAAGTGCCATTTTCCGTCGGGACTCTAAATTGAGAGTGTGGACTGCGAGGGAGTAGTGAGTTTCCATTCTGAAGAGAGACAGTGATGATGACGATGATGTAATATAAGGTAATGGAATGAAATAGAAGTGAGGTGAGTCCAGGGACGAAGACTAAAGTAAATCTGACTGTTGCGAATGGAGTTTACTTTATTTGGCGAGCTAAACATAAAAGCTGTTTTACCTCATTTTCTCCAGTGACATGGACAAAGAGAACATTTTACTCATAATTGATGCGATGTGACTTAGCTATGCATCAAAGGCGAGCTTATGGCTAATGAAATGTGCCAGTATTTGCGAGAAGGTGGCATTAGTATTTAGTTCCCCCATCGCTTTCACTCAATCTTTGGCATCAATACCGTGTAATCTCTACATTTCCACTATACTCAACGTCAACAGCATAATTCAATACGACCTTCCGCTCTCCTTTCCCCTACTCCCATTTCTATTACTAATAACTATAGATTAACTAAAGTACTTTCTATCTCTACTTAGCGAATATGGTACTTAACATAATATAAGACTTCCTAGCTGCTAGCCTTCCTAAGTTACTCTTAAGTGCTTAGGTATATCAGCAGAGCATTATATAGTAGTCCTAGTGTCACACTTTAAATACTAAGAGACCATTTGGCTCATACGAGAAAAACCAAAAGTCATTCCTACCTACAAACTACTTAACATGACATAGTTATAATTTCGTTACAAATAAGGACGAGATCCCATCATGTGTAGCGCGTCCTTATGGAAAATTGTCAGGGAATTCCGTGTAGGAACCTACTTATCTTTAACTATTATGAAATAGTTGGGAATAATATTGACATGTGCCTATAGCCACTCTATCATAATATTTATAGAACAAACTATACTATGTTCTTGACTGACTGCTGTGGGTGGACTTTCTTTCTAGCATAGCATCATATGATAATCATGAATGTTAGAATGTTAGCATATGTCGTTACATACGATTAACACTTTAATAGACATCCAGCATCCAAGTAAACTTTACTTTCTCTAACATGCAATCCCATCTCCTTTCTAACATTTCCCTTGCAAAATGAGAACCTGCGTGAAAATATGAGTGGTCTTGGTGGTTCTTGCCTTCAGTTGCATATTCCCTGCGTGTTTCATCTTCAAGTCATTGTTTCCAAGTGCACTCTCGATAATAGTAACATCTATGTAGATTTTCACATATTACTAGTCATTTACGGCTGTGTGGCACAGCTGTATCAAAACAATTAACTTATAATTATATAATGGAAATAGTGATGCACGGAGAAAATGGGCGTGTGAGAGAGTTTACTAGTATTGCTCTGTGTTTTCTATAATTAATGCTGCACATATGAATACCTATGCATGCTATATATGCTTAGGACGTTTTCTATGCGTCTATCACTGTTTTCTTTCAGACATCAAGTTTTATTATATCGCATTGATCTCTGTTCCTGGGGAGCATCCCTAAAAAGCTAGAAACAAAACACTAACGAACATTCCTTTGTAATATTTTCCTTTAGTTTAGCTACTAGTAAGTAAAGTAAGAGTAAAGGGGAATATTTCCATGTTTCAACATTCTCGATGACCTCAAAAACCTCCTTTTCAATTGTTTAGTCAGCTGTATGGATACACACTCGTATATTAATTATCTGGAAAGCGTTTGAGCAAACAACGGAATCCGAAAATGAAATCAAATATGACGTTTCGGCACATAATATTTTCGCTAAGTGTACTCTCTACAATAGCAAAGATAATTAGTAGTGACGTCCTTTCACCACTTAATCCCCTTCTTATTAGAAAAAAATCATACATTATTAGTATCTTTATCCATTAGTGTTTGCTGCATTCATCTTTTATTTATATGCAAATTCACAGAAAGCCTTTTGCTGATGAAAATTGGATTTGCCGTCTCGAACTCTGCACAACTAAGCTTTGCAAAAGCGATAAGTAGTTAGAACATAATGTCACAGTCAATTTTTGGATTATGTCAGTTCATAATGACAAGTACTGGAATCCTTCTGTGCCCTGACTCTGACTCTGTCTCTACGTCGGCATTAATATGCACACACTATACATTTACCTATTTAATATTAGGTATAAGTAATATTCATGTCTACACTATCTTCCTCCTCTTTGTCTAGCCTGCTAAATTACATTTATAATACAGTGTCATAAAACGCCTGCTCTACTTACTATTCCTCTTTTCTCTCCCTAAGACACTAAAGGCTTAACACATTCACAATCTTTCTCTATTCATTCCACAGACATGTGTCTCGACTCTGCAACATAAACTACCTCCTACTAATAAATAAGTATGATATACTAGGAACAATATTTCTACTTTACTTACAATCTAAGTCAAAGACAGTAGCAAAGAGAAATTCAACGAGGACACATAACGTACTGTATTATATGTGTCATTGTAGATTTGTAACACAAAAAAAAAACAGACTGCTTTCCGTTCCAGACCGTTTCACTCCTATTTATTGCTACTCTTTTACGAGAGTTTATCTTTTCAGTCTATCTTCTGTTGGGAAAGAGTGCATAAAAGACTCCTGTAGAAATGTGCTCATCTCGGATGCAACTTCTAACTATGCAGCTCTGAGTCAGATTACAATCTTACTCAGTAAATGTACATTTTCACTTTGAGCTAAACATTTGGTTTACATTGCAATCTGATATCCCTTTCTGTCAAAGACGCTTTATTCATCATTTGATTTGCTTTCAAAATAAAATTTCTGCTTGCGATGCTATGCTATGCTTTCACCTTTTTACAGATAAGTCTCAAGAATCCGAAGAATTGAAGGAGAAATGCCTAAGGTACCTTAATAAATAATACGTTTAGTCACTTAATTAAGCATTTTTCTTGCATATCACTGAGAAAAACAATTAAGTTGATAAATAATCAAATTTCTAATATCTAATGATAAAGAAGTTTTGAGGGAAAACTAAGAAACGGCATCTGGGAGCGACAAAGGTATCTGTAA
>JAAAYG020024255.1:0-17484 GCA_009936455.2 Tomocerus minor | reverse complement strand
ACGGAGCCACGAACGTACGAACGTACATCCAGACAGACTAAAGGAAGCTATAAAGAAGCGAGGCCGCTTCTTAATAAACATAACCAACGTTATTTACTTATTCGTAAGACATTTTTTCTATTTTTTTTGCACAGAACTTATAAGGCGAAATATGAGCCATAAGCATACGCAATCTTAAAATTCGCAATTAAATGATATCAAGTTTTAGTATTAACATTGTGTCAACGAAAGACCAAAGTATAAAATCAGCTATGCATTAACGTGTAAATTGTATAACAAGAACAAACTGCTACTTTGAAGTCAATTATGCAAGTAGAAAATAATACAATGAATTATTACACTATTTTGGTACTATGCTGTTAATACTAATTTTTCGAGTTACAACAGCATGACTTGTCTTATTTTCCGTTTTGTTTTCTGATATCCCTGTGTTCTTTCTGATTACTTCATTTTGTAGAGGTTTTCCTTTCGTTTCTGTCAGCATAAAAGACATAAGAGCTGCACTAACACTGAACAGAGCAAACGCGAAAAAAGGAACCGAGGGCCATCCTGCAATTTTAAAAAGATAATGAGAATTATTGTTTTGTTTGTGTCAATGATCATGAGATGTAGGTAATATATTGAATTATATCTGTAGAAATTAGAGTGAGAAAGGGTGCAAATATTTAGATTTCTTACTTGATCCTAGATACGCAAGTTGCGGGGCAAAAATGGCAAAAACACAAGCAGACATCCCTACTAACCCCATGCTCATATTTCGCATGGATGTAGGAAAAGATTCTCCAGTAAAGGTTCTCAGAGAAGACCTTGCCCCCGCAGAGGCAAATTTTCCAATTAGGCACATCAAGACAACAGCATAAGGGTACTCCGACATGTCGAATATTAAGAAGAGGATAGCCAAAGACACCAAGAACAAAGCGGTTATCGTCATGAACAGTGTTAGGGCCTTTCTGCGTCCAATTCTGCAGCAGATGAAATACACGAAAATAAGTTATAAAACATATTGAATTGCGTTTATTAATCTAAAATAACTTGGTGTGTATTTAAATAATTGATAGATAGAATATTATAGGCACTGGAATAATTTACCTATTATTGACGAAAAAGGAAACAGGATAACCGATGGCATCTGATAGACCCATAAAGATGACGTTAAGGTAAGGACTCCCTCCTACGTTTTTGATGTTATAGCTGATTCCGAAATACATGATAGCCCAAGCTGCCCAAATTATCATCAGACATAAACTGGTCCTTCTAATTGTTTTCTCTCTGAAAAATTCCAAGTAGGATATTTTCTTGATTTTATCTGTGGAAGATCCGTCTGTCCTTTCTTTTTCTGCAATACTTTTTAATACAGCACTGTCAATTTCTTCAGTTCCATTTATCCTAGCGATAAAATTAAGGACTTTTTGACCCTCTTCGATTTTTTGATTCCTTAATAGCCATCTTGGACTTTCAGGAATAATTCTAGAAAAAAAAGCAACTATCACATCGGAGATCCGTCTTATAAATGTGCTTGCTTTTAATAGTCAAGCTTGTTGATAAAACTGAATCAAAAATAATTCGTGTATTACGGATAAATGACAACTAGCAGAGAAAAGGGGACCAAAGTTGCCCATAAAAGATTTCTCCAGGGTTTGATGAAATAAGCCAGGACACCTAGAATCATGATTCCTTCCCCAAATGGACCAACACTGCTGCTTAAAGGCCTCCATTTCGGTGTCATGAATTCCATGGAGTAGATCAGGCTGACACAAATGAATCCTGAATATAAAAGAAGAACTGAGCGTAAAAAATATTATTCTTGATTTAATTAATTCCTGTATAAAAATTGTGGTCTCAAAATTGTGACTAAACCTGAAAAGCCTGCTCCACACACAAATCGTGCAAACGCGAATACATATGCATTAGGAGATGACGCTGAAACAGCAGTGCCTAAAATCATTAATAAGCTGGTTCCCAGAAAGGAATATTTTCTTCCGTACCTTTTCGCGGAAATAAATAATGCATTTTTACTTTAATTTATAATCGATTTGAGATCTTTGTCATTTTTTGAAGAAATGAATTACCAATCTGACAGTTGTCCTCCATAGAGATTACCAACAAACATTCCTATCATTTGCAAACTGGTAATAAAGTCGGACACCCACTCTGCGTCACAAATCAGATTCCACTACACAGATACAAAATTCATTATGAATCTGCATGATAATAATTATATTCACACATTCTTTGATTTGGGAATAATGTACCTCGGATACAATAGAGGAAGATGAGGTTGATAATGTGCCGTTACAGCTGCAAATGTCGTCACGATTGATGGCATTATTGTCACAGAGCCAATTTAAAGGCTTAGCACCTATGTTTTGTAGGGGATATTGTTTTTAATAAAAAATTAATGCTTTATGTGATTTATAGTCAGTGTTTCATTGTAAATTCTTACCCACGAAAATTGGTGAAAAAACTAAAAAAGCAGAAGGTATCTCTAATGATAACAACAATACTAATATCAATACTTGAAATTTCCCAAATCCTCCAATTTTATGTAAAATATCTTCAAAATTTTCGATTTCTGAAGGAGCTACTGTTAATGTGAAAGTTTTGGCCATGATTTTCTCACTGTCCGTGGTAGATCCACAATAAAGCAAGGCTGTAACGATCACTTTACGCTGTGACAGTTAATCATGAACTGCAGCAAAAATAGTCCTACCATTCCGTATTAATATTTAATTCGCATGAGAAAGCGATCAATGTATTCATGCAAAAATTAATTCAGATGTCACTGTCCAAATACTCGCCCACGGTGTTTTGGCAAATCTTGAGACGATACGAAGAGGATAAAAACAGTATGTAGTAGTTTCCCGAGAATACACCTAGTACATTAACACATCTAACTATAGTTACGATGTCATACGGCACGTGTACTGAATAGCATACCTTTTCTCAACGTCTTAATGCACGTTGTATATTTAATACTAGGATATTAAGTGTATACCTTTTCATAAATATTAGTTTTTCAATCTACAATTACAGTTTTCCATTTATTGTCTGCTGAAATGTTGATTTGATATAATACTTATCAGAAAAATGTAAATTATGATGATTCAATGGGGACACCAAACACGAGTTCTGGTTGAAGAATGGAGATTAGCATTTTATTAACATTTAGACGAATGAACGTTTTTTTCGCCAATCAGGATCCGTGATTTGGAATTAATATTTGAAAGGAAATATACCAAAATTTATTGTTTTTGAATCCCAGTTTGATGGTTAACACTTAATAATGTGAAATATATGTTTATACAGAAATATAATATTCTCAATACTTATATGTACACATATTGTCCACAATACACTGACTACACACTATCTATCACCCACAAATAAACTAGAAATAAGCTTACTGCTTCAGTTTTATTATGCATTCGTATTCGTACTAGAACAACTAAAATGATATGTCCGATTTGTATAATATAATTTATAACATATCTATAATAGCAAATTAGCAAAATATTTCATAGCTATCGTAATGGTAATGATTAATGATTGACAAGAGTGTATAAAATAGAATTGCATATTACACGTTCTTTCTGCATTTGACATAATCGACCCAAAAATCGTGGAAAATATTATTTCACGCTTCAGTCACGTTTTTCAGTCTAAGCAGACAATCTTACTTTTGTGTAGGCGGCTAAGGTCTTTCAAGTTGGGTAGTGAATGAAAAATTTAGCTTCTTTACCAACATAAGCTTGGGAATCTTGCTTACATAAAATAATCTAGATATGCATGTTTTTTCCTAATCCCGTTTAATTACTTGACATCAATTAAAGCGAGTCGGAGGATGTAATCTGATCATTACGAGCGTCATTGTGTAGACATAAAAAGTATTTTGAGAGTCAGATTCTTTTTTTGTTTTTAATGCTTCAAATGCTATTCAAGCTTCAAAATAATCAAGTCATTGAGCAAGCACGTGCATGTAAATGTTGTGGAATAACCAAATATTGATAAAGTAGTTCTGTTTCAAGTGTAGAAGGTATAGCTTATGACTTCTTATCTGTATCTACCATTGCGCATTGGCTCGACTGTTTTTGTTAACTAAAGTTCAAGGATCTACTAAAAGTTTCATCTTTCAACAAGTAGCATATGATATTATTGCACCACCGTCGTCTGTCTGTGAATATTTTACTCCTGAGAATCAACTTTTATAAGCATAAATTATTCTACGTTTGTTTATAGAAATAGTTATTTCTCTTTTCGGCATACAGTTGAAAATAGTTTTTATGCAACGGGTGAATTTCACGAACATTTATTACACTTAATTGAGAAATAAAGCACATTCCTCTACTAGCTCTGTATTTACGATTAAATAGCACACAGCATTTATTACATAGGGAAGTTTAAGTAACATTACATAACAGTACTTAAGACAAAAGTACACTGATATCTCTAAATATGATTAAATCCATACCTATAGTAGACTTGTCTAAACTATGTACGAAGAACAATAAGATACCATCAGCAGATGATTGGAATGATACAGCCAAAGAAATCGAGAGTGCATTGAGTAGCATTGGATTTGCATATTTAATTAACCACGGCCTAGACAATGGCAAGGTAGAAAAAATATTTACATGTAGAATGCAACAGCACCAAATGTGTAACAATGCATTTAAACATTTCTACAGATCGACCGAGCCTTTTTAGAAGCTAAAAGATTTTTCGAGCTTGATGAGGATCTGAAAAAGAAGTATCTCAAGGATCCTCCAAAAAGCTATCATGGATATTCTGATCCTGGACAAGAATTGTAAATGTTTTCTGCTGACTTTGTTTTTCATTGCAATTTCTTTCACAGTTAAGATTTATACAATTTTAATATTGACATTGCATTTATAATCTTGTAATAGTCTATCGAATTAAATGTTATCATTAATTTGATAAATCTATCCTTTTCGATTGGTGTTTTGGATTTAAGGTTTTTATAATATTTTGTTGGATTGAGGTTACCCAGTTCGGATTTTTGGCTTACATAATGTGTTCATTATATAAGAAAATATTTAGCAATATTTTTAATGAAAATTGACAGGTTACATCCCGATTCCTCACACGAATTACGGGAAAGCTATGATTTTTGTGGGAATGAAAGACACTACCCTGACGAAATCCCAGGATTTGAGTCCGCACATGTTGATTTGGAAAATGAATGCAAACCATTGATAAAACAACTTTTGAAGATATTGGCGATTTCACTTGAATTAGAGGATCAGGACTTTTTCATTAATCGTTCTGCTTTTATGGAAGATCCAAGCATAGGAACTTACTCTTGCTTTCGATCAATCTATTATCCATCAGTTGAAGATGATGTCCGTCCGGGTGCAGTGCGTTGTGCTGAACATACTGACTACGGGATATTGACGCTGCTATTTCAAGACTCAATTGGAGGTTTAGAGGTATACTTGAGCACCCATTACATATCTATTCCTAAAAAGTATAGCAGTATCTCTGAACATTTGTTTACAATCACGAATTTTCCGGAAGTATAATATATATTTTGGAAATGGTCCTTTCAATCCAGGTAAAAAATGTCGAAGGTGATTGGGTGCAAGCCAATCCCATACCAGGTGCAGTTTTGATTAACACAGGAGACTTATTGGAGTTCTGGTCTAATGGCCATTTTCCTGCAACAGTAAGTTATTTTCCGTTATGTATAACTATAGGCATGTATATCTATAGGCCCTTAGAATGCTCAAGCAACTTGTACCTTGTACCTAGTTATAAATATTTCGTAAAGTTATTATTTTTAAACACTTCAATTAAAAATAATATGCCGCCGTATGTAGAAAACCTTACAATTTGATATTTTTTAATGTAATATTGTTCTCATTAATGACAACGACTAATGATGATGTTTACTTTGTTTTTGTCACAAGAAACATCGAGTTCTTATACCTGAATTGGAACTGAAGAAAAAGGTTCCAAGGCAATCCATTGTATATTTCTATCATCCTGATTACACAACCATGGTGGTCCCACTAACAAAAAAGAAAGGTTCGAATAAAGAAACATCCGATCAAGAGGCATACGTTCCAGTTACGGCTGGAGAACATGCACAACGAAAGCTAGACAATTCTTACCGTGCATATTAGTTATTTAGCAATTAAACAGCATTTAGAGTGTAAAGCATTAAACCAATGAACAATAAATTATTCATTCTTATTTTAGGGTGCTGGTAAAATTTTCTGATTCTGATATTCTCATTACTGCATTGTACTATGAAATATTGAGTGTTTTTGACTACTAAATAGGATCTAGTTAGAAAAAAGTTGATATGATGGTACTGTAGCCATATATATGTGGCAAAATCTAAAGTCAAAGAATCTTCCGTAAAATTTATACCATCACTGTGTAGATAAGCACCGTACAGGACTTGTATACTTCCCTTTCTGTGGAAATGCTGCAATTTTCTTTCCATGGACACTTTTCTAATAAATGTCAGTGTTTGAGTGACTTGGGATTCATTGTCTTTAAGCCATCCTTATTTATGGTGCAAAGAATTAGACATTGTAAAAGTACAATCAGCAAGTCTTGCTTCGTATCTATTACGGAGTTTAAGAGCTTATACCCTGATAGCATGTAAGCAGTAAGCAGGAATAACTTCCATAAAATTTACGAGATAGAACGTAAAGATACATATAGCTGCAGTTGTAGTGTAGTAGAAAGCAATTCAATTTTTAAGAAATATTCCACATTCCAAGTTCAGCCAATATACAGTACGTAGTTGACAGCGGAATGAGAAAAGAGTGAAATTAAATTCCTCCAATCTAAGATTTATCTGTAGAAAGCAATTCTTATTTAATTTTAATAAGAGAGCCTTTCCTCTTCCATTGTTTTCCGTATCTTTCATCCTATTGGTACAAATGGTGTAGAATGGCCTATATTCCCTTGATAATTGCTTGGACGGGACTGGTGATGTTATGCGCTATGTTAGAATCATTCTTATTAATACAGAGATAGTGGTTAACATTATTTCTCTTGATAAGTGTTATGTTATGATATATTGATGTGGAAAAACTGTTGCCGACCAATGTTAAGAGAGAATAGACCTAGTTTACAAAATATAGCTAGGAAATATTTGCGACAAGGTTTCAGTCTGAGAGGTATTAAGAAAACATGTTATGTACTAATAAATGCAACAGAACGAAGATGCAGTCAGCAACTTATAAGTGAAATACATATCCCAGTAACAGCGTAAAAGTGCTGTTTCTTTTCAAATACTAATTTAAACAGGAACATTAACCGCTTATTTCCTCCTTTGTAACTATAACTGTGTGATTGAGTAGAGCTAAGTGATGAGTAATGATAGTAATGAGTGTACACTGTCCCTAGTGACTCCAATTCGACATGCTTACAGGGAGTATTGAATTGACTATGCAGAACTGTGCATAGTGCAGCATCAGATTATTTCATCTTTTATTTCAAGAAGGCTTTCAGGAATATAATATTACAACCGAATTACCAACATTTTCATCTGTATGAGGCGACACTATTCTGACTGACATAAACTGCCGTATATAGTTAGCATATACACATAGTAGTAACTATAAGCTCCTACGAATCTACGCAACTCCGCAGTAGAATATTTTACAAAGCTTCCAATTCCGATAGTAATGATGTTAAATGCAGTATATTCATATATTTAGATACATAGAAAGTCCTCATGCACCGAATCACTTCTATATTAATTATTTTTGCTTTTCTGCATAACATTTCTGTGCACATGTAGCAACAGCACTTCAGCGAGATTTGAAGAGGAGATTTTTAGAAAAGGACTGTGTAGCTATAGTACGTAATTAAATTAGCTTCCTCCATCCGAGTCGGTGCATTTATTGGAGAGGCCTTTTAAAAATCTCTCTGCTTTGATGATGTGTCAAAGAGATCACGATGACACATCAACTCCCGTGATACGAGTCTCGACTGATTGAATTATCTCTGCATCGCCCCCTATGATGTTTTAATTGGAATATTATACATTTTAATGCTCGTCAACTCGACACATGAGGCAGCTTAGATCATTAAGTTGAATAAAAATATTTGAAACGTAAAATGACAGTTGCCATATATGCTTATACGGTTAGATTGGCCATGCTGGTCCTTTATAATGGCTTATATATATTCTTTATTCTGTTATAGGAATCTTCCATCTATTTATAATGTATTTGGTATAAAGGTAAAGATTACAGGGCTGAATTAAGGGAGTTATTTAACAATTCCCTAGAGAAATACTAGTCCTCATGTGTTTTAACGAACGTTTCATTTTAGAAGTGCAGAGATGAAGTGGAGTGCATTCATTATGTCCAGTAATAACCTGGGTGAAAATAAGTAGTGACGTTTACACAGAGTATCACATGAAAGAACCATTAAAATTTCAACGCCCTTTGAACACAAGCGAAGGCGATGCCAACAAGTATCATACGGGCCTTATAATGCAATTCATTCTAACTAGACTGCTTAGTAAATGGTAATGAGCATCTTATTTATAACCTTTATAAATCATTTCATCATATTTCTTACAAAGCAACCACAGCCCAACTTTTCCTTGCCTCAGGATGATGATAAACACTTGTGGACGCCGCCTTGCCTACTTTTATGCAAATCAGCCCTTGTATACACTCATTGCTTGCTGATTACATATGCGCCTTGGATTTATTACACTGTTACCTTCATACTATCTACTACCTTCATATTTCTTAGGTGGACATGATACTTTCTTTATATTCTGTTTTTACAGTTTTTTTTCTTCTTTGGTACCCACCTGTAATATATACAATATGTATAATAGTGTTGGAGCTTATGGGATGTAGCAGATACCTAAATATTGTACCTAGTAGAGATGTAGTGAAGTCAACGAGTGATAAATAGGTTTTCAGTAAATTGCGCTATGTACTCCTAATACCTAGGTAGTAGTGCTACTAGGTAATAGATTATTGTACCATTGTCAAAAGTGATTTTCTCCTTCATAGTTTGTTTCATTATCAGCCAATCCCTTGTCAAATCATGAAAGAGATACCCCAAACACGTTCAGTAGAAACAGATCACTACTTTTATTAGTAAGGAATACTACATTTTTAGAATTTTACCGATAAGTTATGGGATTTTGTTCGTTCTACTACTCAGCAAAGTATTAAGTTACATGATTTTCGAAATTAGATCTTTGAATTTGTGTTGAACAAAAGTTTTACAACAGGTATGTAAAATGATTCTTGTTGTTTTACACTTGCCAAAATCATTCATTCGTTTTCATTTAGGTATCTAATGTTTGCTATGTAGGATCTTTCTACCCAGTCAACAGAGTAGAATGTAACAAAGCAAAGTACTTGAGTAAAGTGGTCAATAGTTGAATTTGAAATAGTCAGAGATAGCTAAACTGTTTGCTACCATTTAACTTTCCCTATTATCCTGGTTACTTAGATATTAATTCTCCAATTCCTTTCTCCCCTAGGAAAATTTATCATGAGGACCAATAAAGTCCTGAGGAATTCTTAAATAATGGCAAAAGTTTTGTTCAGTATATATTGTTTATCTGAGGGAAAGGCAAAGGAAAGCTGTTCGGGATTGAATGAGAGATTCAAGGAGGGAGAGTCATTGCTATAATCAAGTAAAACCACAGCGAACAATAAAAAAGTTCCTGAAACGAATGATAGGATCTTGAAGCAATAAAATGGTTAGATAGGCTACCAATCTGAGAGTTGACTGTCTTGTATTGCGTTGTATTGTGTAGTGCAGAAGAGGATGGAGTCGAGGAGTAGTAGATGGAGAGAGGCAAGGGCAAAAAAACAAAAGTTGAACCAGCTCACCCCAAAAACGTAATGTGAAAGTCCAATTATGTGGAATCGGACAATCTCAATAGAAGTCGTGGGATATTGCCTATTGACGTATACCTCTCTCAGAACTAGAACTCTTTAGCAAGGGATAGCAATTGTTAGGAAGGAGTCAGAAACGTAGTTGAATTGAAAATTCTTTCTAGTCCACCAGAGAAGAAAATCTTGTGGAAATGATTCCAGGCTATTCCACTCCATGCTACTTAGAGAAAAAAGGGAAGAAGATTAGTATCTGGCGAAACAATAGTAAATAGATAGTGTACCTTAAGATTGCAAAGTGGATTTTGAGAGTTGTGCTACATTTACGAGTTTAAAGCATACACTGTCTATCAAGTCCCTCTTTAGATCATTGCAAAATTGCAATTATTTCCAAGGCATGCCAAATTTGGGAAGTAATGGCCACTCCCTCTTATAGATATAAACACTTATAGCGAATAGAATGTTCTGTCTACATTAATGTGCTAAATTTATAGAATAGAAAGCATAGTAAGTAGTTATTGTTAGTTCTA
The DNA here is from genome assembly GCA_009936455.2 of Tomocerus minor. Lineage (NCBI taxonomy): Eukaryota > Metazoa > Arthropoda > Collembola > Entomobryomorpha > Tomoceridae > Tomocerus > Tomocerus minor. The sequence continues at coordinate 7,100 of JAAAYG020024255.1, read as the reverse complement.
GCATGGTTATTGCCTATAAATTCCTACTTTTAGCAAGATGTGTAAACTTTAAAGGTACCTATACGAGTGTAAAGTGAACAGTTTCTCTCACTCTCTCTCTCTCTCTCCCAACTCAACTCAACTACTAGGATGTGATAAAAGTATGCAATAATTTGTGTCGGTGCAGAGTGTTGTAGGCTGGTAGGAAAATGTTAAGAGTCCCAGTTTCTCTTTTCGAAACAAGACAGAGTAGCTTTACTGGTTAGATTAGACTTAGAATACAATTGCCACTTGCCATTGTGAAAACGTTAGGATAAGGCAGTTGAGTTTGGACAGTAAACTATTTATACTCTCCGACGAAGGTATTATGTGTTAGTGATCGTGACTGTTTGTCTAGGCTGAACAAGAGAGCAAGGCAAGAGCATGAAACAAGAGGCAGTTCAGTGTACCCGTCCCGTCGTAGCTCAGTGCGAACACCAGGAATTCATTTAAAGAGACAGAATGGCCTAATCGATACCAGAATTTCCAAAGGAATTTTATTGCCACTGTATACGTAATTCTCCTCTCTAAGTACGTACTTCGCAGACAAGACAATAATATACTTATTGCCTAAGTGCATACAATTCATGGCTTATACTTAGCTACTACAATATACAGACAAGTCACTCCGCTAGCCAAAACTAACACGAATACCATGCCATGCTGACAATGAGCCATATTATGTTCAACAAATTCAGTTCAGCAGAATCTGGACTCTGTTCCTTAATCACAATCCGTGAGATATACCTATACAGCTTTCACCCACCACTCCACTCCCGAATATAATGTAATTTAAAGTAAACTGGCAATGAGTGCATGATTACTACTACTGCCTCTCACTCTCTCCACTACTCCAATATATTTGCATCCCTATATAACCACCGCGGATTTAGATTAGTTTATAGCTAAACTTAGTACTCTTCGGAAAGAACAGGAGAGTTGGAGTGGTGGATGTGAGGTGCCTATTAGAAAGTGGATAAAAGTAACGTACTAGTAAATGTGAGTTCTGCTTCGTTTCAGCCTCCACCGAAACGGATATCCGAAGCAAAGAAGAAAGCTCAGAATTTTCTCGCAATCAGAATCAGGAGCTAACTTAAGCTCTAGGCACTGTCATTCTTAACACCATGCTACTCTACGTAATAACAAGTCATGAGAGTTGGTGGCTTGCTCATAATAGCTTCCCGCATTAGGGATACTTATAGGTGGAAAGTAAAACTACAGCTCACCTCTCTACAACATCCTATACATATCCAGGCAAAGAAACTAGCAAGTCAACTCTTTTATTCTTACATCATACCTAAATCCTTTAATCTTGCGATGAATATGTACACTAAATGACATTTTGCCACATACACACATTAATTTAATTTTTAAAATATAGTTTTATTTCATTGGTATAATTATGTACTATATAAAGCTATACACTAGCACTGCTAAGCACTGTTAAAAAATTAACACCATGCTTTTTATTATACACACGTGATTTTGGATTGAAAAGGTAAAATACTGACAATTTTGATATCTGGCTTTTGTTTTTACTTACAACTTGCGACAACTTAAGGTTAGGCAGTACCAAATAGCTGAATCTACTGGGATCAACAATGAACTACAAAAATCTTACAGGAGTAATAACGAAATTAGTGTAAGCAAGAACAGAGTAAAACGCAAACAAATGTATCTCCAACCAAACCCATCCAACACACGTGATTTTTGGATTGTGTTGTTCTTTCGCTTTGCAACATGTACTTAGGATTCAAATTATATTTCGACAGTTTCTCAATCGAAATTGGAAAACGGACTGACCAAAATTATTAGTTTTTTGGGCAGAGATTCTTAACAGGTTTACCTAGGCCAGAAGGATCCAACTTTTAAAAAATCTCTTTTATTATTGAAAAATTAGCTGTCAAAATGTTGGTGCCCAAAGTCTCTACATTTGTTTTTTGAATAGAATTTTTCAACCATTTCGTTGAAATTTTAACAAAAGGCACCCTTCTGGCCTGCGTGGATACCTAATCTTCCTTTTCATGCGCATATGACCTAATTGACCTAAAACTGTTCCAGTTCTGTATGAGAAGTTGAAGTAAGAAAAACACACATTTCCAGCCCCCCTTAAGAATATTTATTAGATAAATTACCATTTACGAATTAAAATTTCATTAGACACTTTATCCAATCTCAAGTTACATTTTTCACAATATTAACTCACAAAATCTAAACATTTTAAAGAATTATTTTATGTTCTTTACAAATAATTTTCTTGCATGAACATGTTATACAAACATTAGAGAATTGCTAATTCAGTCCCTAAATGTCCCTAATATTAATATCATATTGTATCTACATAGTAAATTCGAAAACGATGATTTTGACTGCTACTTATTGTACCCGGGACTGGTAACGAGTATTTTTGTAGGTTATTCCATTTTGCTACATAAATCTGAGTTTAAAAAACTGAATTCATGTGCATACAATTATGATTAACCTAGGAAAAGCACCAACTCGTAGTAAGCATAAGAAATTCGTCGTTTCTGATAGTTAAAATTCATGAAATACGCTATATGCAGTAAACTGAACCAAATAGCTAGTAGTTAAGTCACACTAACTGCTACAACATGTGTGTCAATGCCCAACTCTGATAAGGAAGGTAAATTATGTGTAGGCAATAGGCATGTAGAAAGGCAGTAGTTTCTCATTTGAGGAAACCAGAAAACGGGTTTCCTAGAAAAAGAAACTACATTACTGTCTGCATAGCAAGAGCTTGTACTTAAAGAGTTCAGACGCATTGAATGCTTTCGTTTGAGGTTAATTTATTGGAGTGAGTGAAGACAGGAGTGTTTATAGGCAAATGACTCATGAAGTGTTGTATTATATGTATCTGGGCTTTTGAGAGTACTATACTTTAATTGCTCAGATAAATAAAATAGAAAGAGGGTTATTGCTATCTGCTTCTCTCTTGTTCGATATTTTCGCAAGAGCTTGTGTCTTTTGCTTCTACGCTAACTGGAGTATCCTGAAAAGAAAACTACTGTTACGCATTAAGTAATTACTGTATCGAAGTTCACTGCGTTGAGCCTTTATTTTAACCGAAAAAATTAAATTCACTTACCTGAAGCATAATAAATTGTCCTGTTCATTAATTACATTATATTACCTTAGTAGCCATTGTGTGGCACGCACTACACTGCTTAACGCAGCAGATAGAGCAATATAGTTTCTATTTCATATACGGCAATAATAACTAAAGTAGTGACTAAATTTAGTAACACTGAAACTATTTTAAGTCCTTTAAAACAGATATAGATATAATATAGTAATATAATAATATTATAATATGTAGATTTTGGTTGTACATTAAACATGCCCGAAAATACTTTTTAAGTATTTTGGACTATTTTGTTTGTTTTTATTAAACGGTATAAATAGTGTTGATTGAAATAGGGAGCAGGTATTTCATTGGTTGTGCATAAAGATATCTTTTCTAAATCCCAAAGTCACATATTTCACCATAAATTGTATTTATTTTATTAGTTTTCTGAGAATATTCAATCTGATATTTTCTTTGCATTTCAGAATCTCTTAGAATTCTAAGAACAACACTAACTCTGTGGTTTTTACTGTCTACGTGTGCATGTATGGAGTTGAGATCACGTTTCGTTTCTTACAAGGGATTTAGTACTCACAGGAGCAAAGAAAACAAGTAAAAATTCGCAATGCTGGCACATCTTGTGCATTGCATTTATTGTATTTGGTTATGCTGGTATTCAGAAGAGATAATAGGATTTGAACTGCCAGAAGCCTGCAAAGAGCAGTTACAGAGTACACACTCTTATCTTCTTGCAAAATAGTCGAAAAGAATAATCTATAGATAGGTACATAGTGTTCAACAAAAGTTAAAGAAACAATCACAAGGGAGAAAAAGATTCAGAGCGGAATAAAGTCTAAAGATCACACAGGATAGATAAGATACATTTATTCATTTTCCACTGGAGTGTCTTTATAGGGCGCTACAGGATTCACATCTTTTATTAAGAAAATAATATTAAGTGCTCGAAGCTTTTCTCCTAAATCTCTTATCTGCCAGCTTTTTTCTGTCTTACTTTACATTCTTTGGTTTGATTTTTGACTGCTCACATTATTGACCTTGTACTATTTTTCTCTTTTGTTCTTAGTCAATTGTGCTTATCACTCCGTTACTTAGCTATACTTTTAGCAGATTCTTCTAGAACTGAACTAAAAGCTTACTGTTAGCTTTACCAAGGAGCTGTAAAACGTTTAGAGCTTTTATGTTCTCAATGAACTCTAAAAGCTTTTTTATTATTATTTCGTTGAATTTGATGTACTGATTTTGATTCTATTTAAAAGGGCATTTACGCACTGTAGTCTTCTGAGGAATCCATTCATCCTTTTGCAATTGTTTTACGGAAAGTAATATTGAAATCAATAATTTCATCGTCTAGAATTATTCAGATAACTCTTTCTAAGTAATACGTTTATAATGCTTCTAGAGCTAGGGGCCATATTCTCATCCCCCCATCGCAAGGGGTAATCGCTAGTAAATTTCAAGCTTTTTCGTCGAAATTGATTTCATCATCATGTGCTGTTTCCGTATGGAACTGCTTGGTCTACTGTTGAATTGTGAATGACTGGTTACGAAGGATGGAATTGGGGACAGTTTCAATGCAAATTCAGGTATGTAGGCCTGGGGAGTCTTTCCTGTAATCGTTTTAATACTGGATGTTCCATATTAAAAGCTCGAGAAAGAAGTGCATTATGTTTTATGACAGTATTTTACAATGAGAATATATTTTATAGGAGCAGGTACTACCCCACTAATGACTAATTGTTCATTGTCAGTACACTTGAGTTTGTCTCTAAAACTGTAAAAATAGAACTGGGCAAGTTAATGCAGGTAGTCATTGAAGAGAACAAAGAAAAGTTTGTTTGATTTGAGCTCTTGTCACAAACTCATTGAAGTTTCCGTGCATTAAATGAGTAGGAGGCAGTGGGAAGAGGAGTACCTAGCAATAAGTAGCCCAAAAAGTAGACATTTAAGTGTGGGAGTTATCAGGGAAAAAAGAAAGACTTAGGAGTAGCTTTAATTGTGTTTTGACTGGAATCTAACCAAAGCTTCTCTTTGGTTCTGATACAGAAAAAAGTAGCTTAGACTGTTCCCTAAGTATTAACTATTATGTCTCATTCCTGGAAATAGGGAGGATTCAGTGTCTGAACAGCACCAAGGCCGCGACCCTCACTTTTCTCCAAGCCATAGAGCCTTTTCCATTGCACTTCTTAAGCTTTCCTCTGTAGTTAGCTTTGGTTTGAATTCTCTTTTTTTCCGTCCTTTTCAAAATCTAAACTGAAGGATTTTCTTTTAGTTGCTTTCTTTTCTTTGTATATCGAATTTACTTTATGGTCCTTCCTTCTGTAATAGTTCTCCTCCTAAGTCCGTACAATGGGAGTCGTACTTATCTATTATATGCTCATGCTACTTACACGCTACTAATGCACACAGAAGATAGTATTAGTATAAAGACTGTCGAAAAAGAGGAAGACAGTCTGTTAGAGACAACAAGAAGAAAAGAAAGGAGGGAAGACAAATAGCCGATTGACTTGAGCCCTTAATAAAACGCGTAGCAATTTTAACCATGGGTCTTGTGGGATTATACGACTTTAATACTTTCAGTGACTTGAGTCGGCAGAAGAGACCCGTGCTCCGTGGATCTATGCACTGAATTGGATCTTCACGACATACACCAAACCAAAACGACATTGCTCTTACACAATCCATCTACACTCAAACAGACATCCCCCTACACAAATCCATCAACTATACACAGCTCCTCAACTCAAATAAGAGCAATTTCTACTTTTACCAGTTTCACCTCAACTCACTCCTTAAAATGCCTTCTTCCTAAAAGAGCTGAACTATAGATAGGCATCTGATTTTCTTATTAGGCTTCAGCTTTCCAAGACCTGTCCAAAACCTTAATCGGGCAAAGCAGTCATCCTCATTTCCGCGAATACACTTCTTTTACAACGCTGTTTTATAGTAATTTGCATTCTCTGATTTCGTGCACTCTACCAGAGACAGATTTTTCATCACAAGACCCAGACTGCTGAAATTGTCTATAGAATTCCATGCTCCACTAACACTTTCATCAACGGCTGACAGGGAAGGACTCCTACAAGGGAATTACTCCTAACAGGAATCACTCCTACGGAATGATCGACTCCAACGACAGAGTTTACTCCTACGACGGAACTTACTCTACAGTGGGAAGGACTCCTAAATATCCTAAAAGTGGAATTGTTCTTAATAACATCAAATTGCATGGCATTTACTACTGCACTGCACTCTTCTATGGCAATGTAATTCAAATGCAATACAATTCAAGCATAAGGCAATGAGATTACATATATACATACAAAGTTATTCTAATTCTAACTTATGCAGAAGCATCTTTATCATTAATTTTTAATTATATAATTAATGTAATTAATGGTTAAATTGTAAACAACAGCTAAAATGTATTGGCATACAAGAAAACAGGGCAATAGAGATTGTCTTGTCATGCAATTTGATGCTATTAGGAACAATTCCACCTTTAGGAATCCTTCCCGATGAAGCAGTAAGTTCTGTCGTAGGAGTAAAGTGTTGTTGGAGTCGTTCCATCCTCAGGAGTGATTCTTATAAGGATGAATTCCTTTGCAGAAGTCCATGCAATCCAATTTTCTGTGTGGTTTGGATTGCTGCGACATGGTATAGCTCAGTTTACCAATTTCATAGATTTATGTCACAATCACACCAATAAATGGCTATATAAATACTCGGTTAAATATTTAGTAGCTGCCTAAAGAGTGTCTTATCGAGAAAATACAAATAATTATTGCACGCATTCCACTAATCCTATCTCAAACATAAATTTTCATGTCTGTGTTTCGTTCAGCACTTACAAATGTATTCCCAAAGCTCAGGTTATACATTTTGTTGCTTAAAGCCTTAAATGCAATCCGGACGGTTGTTCTTGCCGGAGTTTAGTTCTTATTACTTTTTGTTCTTTTGTAAGTTTGTTTTCATTGCC
>JAAAYG020024233.1:0-17492 GCA_009936455.2 Tomocerus minor | reverse complement strand
CAACATAAATATTAGAAAATATTATTGTATTTCCCATCTTACACAACATTATTGCCATATACGTATTAGAACTATTTTGCCTTCACCACATGAACATGCTCTATCCGTATGTTGTTGTGTAACCTCACTATCCGATAGTAAAACTGCACTATCTGGGTGCAAAGTGTCACTACCCCTAGTTGTAAAGATTTGGCTGTTAAGATTCCAGATACCAATTAACCCACTAACCCAAAAATATGATGGAAGCGTTAACAAAAAAGTTTTACTCAATATATTTTAAAAATTCCTAATGAAGTTTTTAATTAGGCAATATAATTTTAATAATTTTTGCTTGCTTACTAAGATGACGATTATAGAGAGCAAAGGAGTTATAGCAGACGCAAATAGATTCAGCTTCACAGGATGTCGTTAACAATGATATAATAAACCAATCAAATAACCTCCCAAAAATGATATGTAATAATAATACAATTTGTTCTACTGTATATTTTCATAAACTCCCCTTCCGGTAAGGTAAATGCAGTAAGCAATGTGAACATGCAGCTATCAATAGTAAAAATCGAGCCCGTATCCATTTTGATTTCGACAGGAAAAAATTCGAACTGTGATCATTCCATACAAAGGGAGAAGATTCAATGAAGATTATTTGCTATTGTGTAAGATGAGTGATCATTTGATTTTGCTCTCACGAAATATGTATTGAGCTTTGCTCATAAGATTTTGCTATAGCATCATAGTGTTTGTGGAGTATTATTTCATTTTTGCATTTGGCGAAAATGTGTGATTATTTTCATGACGTGCTAAGAATAATTGTTTCAAAGAACGTAGCAAAGACTGTATAATTTTTTCTCGCTATATGAAATATAGACATGTCTCTTCATAATATTAATTACAGCTTCCATTCTAAAATATTATATACTGTAATGCGGAATGAATGAATGATGAACCTTCATCATGCGAATCAATTTCGGAAAGAGTTTTGAGCCAGAACTAAAAATATACTTTAAACTCCTGCATAGCAATTTACATAGTAACTTTTTTATTTGATTTGTCATTTCCTACTATTAGTAATCTACAGTACTAAATTACTCCCTGTCTACTAAACTTTAACACTCCCAGTGTTAAGAAAATGATTTTGGGTCGGGAAATTGAGGAAAATGGCAATTTTCTTACATGAACTCCGTAATCACTCTTTATCCTGTCATGCTCACTTTTAATATTATTGTATGTAGCAACGAAGGTCAGACAGTAGAGAAAAATATACTTTTATTAACTTCAGTTCATCGATAATTGATACTGGTGACAATGCATGGAGAAATACTCAATATTTAGGGGACTAGCATTGAACACGTGTGGGACTTTTTTTGTATGCATAGATTTACAGACTGTGTTCTGTCTATGAAACCCACACAGACCTACAGTTTGTCAAATTGAAGGCCCCCATCTGTTATGCGAGGTGGGTACATCCTATGATGGTAGAGGAGTACCCAGGGCGCAGGCCACCAAAATCGGGCCTATTGCCAAAAAAACAGGCCCCCATACCCTTATTTACCCATTTTAATGACTAGGTACCTTTATTTTCCATTAAATAATTAATCTGCATCTTACAAGCAGACATATATAGTGTAACACCTATAAGTGTATGCCCAGAGTCCTTGGTTGTCGATGATGCTAAGTAAAATGTGCGATGAGAATATACAAAGTCTACAATATATAGTACCAATATGCATTATGCAGTAATAATTAATAGGTTATACGCTATGGATTCGGCGCTCGGATTTGATGGCACTGCGTAGCAGTGCCATCCCGAGCGACGGATTCATAGCGTACAACCTTAATTATATGAGCTGTTTGTCAAGGCTGGGATAAACTTCGAGGTTACAGCAAAATAAAATCCCTCGCCCAAACAGTGACATATAATATGTAATTAACAGCAACAGATTATGCGCATATTCATGTAGAACTCGAGATCAATGTTAGCTGGAGAGAGATCCTACCGAGACGGCTCCGAACTTAAGTCCGAGAGCAAGAGGGCTCTCCTTTTATACAGCTGGTGGGGAGGGATTCAGCCAATCAGCGATGAGCAAATGTTTGAGTTTGTGCACATCGCTGTACTGGAACGAAATGGACTATTCCATGATGCAAGTTACGGTGACAACCGTAACAATAGATCAAATGGATTCGTGCAAATTTCCTTTGGGTGGCATCAAAATTAATAATTTAAAATTCACTGTCAAAACATTTATCAAGCACAAAAATTGTTAATTTCTTACTAATTATACCTAATCAATTTATGGGAGTTTAGTTTTTCATGTCATATGACAAAAGTCTTTGGAATTTTTATGGTATCTGCATGGATAAAACAATGTAAAACAATTCCGCAAACATGCAGCATAAGAATTTACAAATGCCGAAGATGAAGATGGAGTACCAATTAAACTCAAACCCACGCAAATTCAAATGAAAGTTACGTAACTGAATCACAAATTTTGTATATCTTGTAAAAATGTCACTAAAAACTAAATATAAATTTATTTTGATTATTGTTCGTAATTTAGTCAGGGAATAAATATATTTATTACACTATCTATCCACACATGGCGTACAATAAATGGGTGATATGTGCCATATATCCCTTGTGTCTTTTCTGCTCAGCCGAGGGTAAATATAGTTTGGGTAACGGTAACACTAGCATTAATTAGTTTTCCCAAATCCGTTTAGTCAAGATATATTTAGGTAGGTACCTAGTTATACTTGAAATTACCTTTTTATCTATAAACACTTTAAATAATGATGACTCTGACATTCATCATAGTGGTAAACTTCCGAAAAGTAACCTCAGCATTTCATAATTCTTGTGCAAGAAATTGCACCCAATTGATTTCAAAATAATCTATATTCCCGTTTGATTAATGTTTTAGTTATTGACTACATACATATTTGTAGTTATTGTACATAGATATACGATAGGTGTACGTATTCTAAAAAGTCAGGAGAATTTCCATTGTGCCTTGGCTTACAGAGTGCATAAATGACAACACCTTATTTTTACTTGCAAAAGAAAACCGAGAAAAAAGAATTTTATGAGGTCTGCAAGAAGCTTGAATTTTTTTTATCATGGCCACCTCTATTTTGTAATTTGACTTAAAATTTTTCCATGACTTCAACGAAGATTTTGAATTGTGGTAGACAATTGCCGTCGCCCAAATGATGATTCCCCATCCAAATATCAGAATACAAGAAACAAATATTAATATGGCGGTGAAAAATGTTCCTAAACTCTCGTTGTTACGAATCCAACAGAAATTGTTGATGTAAATTGCCCTTTTTAACATATACTGTGTAGCTACAAAAAAAGTCGACATAGTTTCATTTACTGATGAAACGATTGCACTTGAAATTGCATAATGTGTTCGAATCATTAAGGACGTTCTCAAATCATCTGTCGAGTAATAGTTCTTCTTGTTCAGCCTGAAAATGAAAAAAAAATCCTCTAAGTACCTAGATATCTAACCAATCAGTTTAGGGCACTAACTGACTAAATATTTAACGAACATTTCTTGTTCACTATAAATGTAACGTACGGAATTTAAAAACAGAAGAATTAAACAAACATAGAAAGTTACTATTTGTTATCTGCTAATGGATTCCAAAACTATTTAATGGCAAAAAATTTTAAAATACATTATATTAATTTAATATATTTTAAAATTTTACCTTAATTCCGACACCCAGTAATTAAAATTGAGAAATATGATTGTCGCCAGGATTATTAGCATACACCCATTGGCAGCTATACAAAGCAGCACCCAGTACTGTGTTAGTGACATGTTCCATGTCAACTATGGCATGGGCATTGGGGTACATGCTCCGAATGGACATGCATGCAATAACAACGTATAGATAGAATACATACCATTGGGATAGTAGTCTGACTTTGTACAAAAAATACCCATCCTATTAGGGTACTACCCGCATTAAAAGAATTCGGTTTTAATTTTTTTAATAGCCTCCGATAAAAAAAATTACACAAGTGACTGCATATTAATTTTTTTCGCTACTCCGCCTTTACTTTACGGATATATTTGAAAGTCATAAAATTAAAATTTCTATTTTTAAAAATTCAGTTTCACTTTTGAAGTACTGAAAAACGGATGTCCTATTTCGAATTCCCAAGTTTTTATTTCATAATAACTTAGATAACATACGAAATTGTTATAACGGAACCCAAAAAAAGTTAGGAATTCGAAACAGAACATCACGAAAATTGGCTACAAAAATTTGACTATAGGTAAATCATTTACTATTAGTGTAATTTCGTGCGACCAGCCAGAGTTGGGCAATAATTCATGAGAAAGGATTGTGTAATAGGTAAACGACCAAACCGGGTCAAAATTCAATCACTGATAAAACTTCCTAATAATATGCGCTGAAAACAAATAAAATAATTAAATCGCTCTAAATTAATTGTCCAGGGCGAAAATGAGCGCGCCGGGGCAATAAAATGCAGGATGGCAGGAATTAGTCAACATTTTGTGTATTGGGGTTTTCGTTGGAGCTGAAAACGAATAAAATAATTAAATTGCTCTAAATTAAATGTTCACCGCGCAGATATACGCGCTATGGCAATAAAATGCTAACTTTGACAGTAGCTAGTCAACATTTGGGGTGCATTGGTTTTCGATGCCGCTGAAAACGAATATGAAAACCATTTATAGCTATTGCGTAACATTGTCACGCTGCAGCAGGTGGTCAGTATGCGCACATTGCCTTCCACAGATATTTGTAATGTTCAGCTGGACAATTAATTTAGAGCGATTTAATTATTATATTCTTTGTCAGCGCCATCGAAAAACCCAAAATGTTGACTAATTCCTGCCATTTTGCATTTTATTGCCCCAGCTCGCTCATTTGCGCGCTGGAGAATTAATTTAGAGCGATTTAATTATTTTTTTCGTTTTGAGCGTCATCGAAAACTCCAAATCCCAAAATGTTGACTAAATCCTGCCATTTTGCATTTTATTGCCCCGGTGCGCTCATTTGCGCGCTGGAGAATTAATTTGGAGCAATTTAATTATTTTATTCTTTTTCAGCGCCATCGAAAACCCCAAAACTCTAAACGTTGACTATATACTGTTATTTTGAATTTTATAGGCGCTATGCATTAAAACAACAGCGCACTTTTAGAAATTATATCGGCCTCTGTGCAACATTCTCTTGGATTATTCTAGAATATTCCATGGGAAAAGAGCTCTTTGTACAGCGAGTATCGGTGCCGGGTTGTAAGTTGTGGGTACGCTATACGGAAGCACGAATCAAAAGAAGAAGAAATTGTCCATCACTGGAATAGGTTTAAATATTTGCGCGTTACACAACAAGGAAATTCTAGGCACTAGCATAAAGAATGAGAAAGGCAAAGCTGAGCTAGTTGAAACGAGAGTACTCTAGTCCAAAGCCAGCCACGAGGACAATATCTAACATCGGACAATCTACAGAGCAAATACTGTAGGGGAAAATAGGCCACTCTGGATTGGTGGCGTAAATAATCAAAAAGGCATTAGCCCAGAATACCATAGCGAATGTAGACAATGGTCCTAATAAGATTATTTCTGCAATAGAAGCTTTCGGATACTTCATTGTAGAATATTTTAACCCTAAGGAAAGAAATAATTTACTTGTATTAAAATATTAATTCTACTCACTATTGAAAAAGGATTAGCGTTTTTGACAAAAAAGTACAAACAAAAATACTTCAATAATACTTGAATAATTATAATACAATATTATGTGTGTGTTTGTGTATTGTACTTACACATCTGACGATGATAGTTTGTACTCCAATAATAGAGTATACACAAGGAATCAGCTTTACACACTGTGGTTAGTAACGGCAGTACGCTCAGCAAATATGTCGTTGAAAGAGATATACAAAAAGAGAACCCAAAACTGTTTCCCCTCGAGTTTTCATGAATTGCTCTTACAGCGAGGAAAATGCAGTACGACAGTATGATTCCTATCAACATAAACTGTCGAAACCGTTTCCACTTGGATTTGGATACGAAAAATATAGAATTGACATATCCCATACAAATGGAGAAGCGCCAATCAAATCATTCCATTTTATGATCATTGTGAGAACACTGTCTAAATATTTTTTAGTCATGATCAACACCCAAGCACACTATGCAAGTGTGAAGCGGACGATACAAATAAAATTTAATTAATCACAAAGATTTTATAAAATACACTAACATAAAATACTTAGGATTGCAAAATATAGTTATTGGTGAATATATAACATAAGCGGATATATACAGATACTATAAAAAACATAGATACAGATAAAAAATTGATGATGACAATTTAGATGAAAAACTATAAAAAAAAAGCATTTTATCGCAATGTTCGTTAGCCTTCTAAGATGCAATTGAACAACGTATAATTTAAAATTTTAATTGAAGCCTCCGCTTTTGAACGTAAGATCCATTTGTGTAGCTAAAACTTCTTAAGTGCAAACTGGTTGCAACAATTATCAAGTTATATCTTGACATTAAGGGGTGCCAAAGCGAAACAGCCATTAGAATTGCGCTGCACAGTCAATAATTCTGAGCTGTAATTGATCACAATTACTTCCCTCTAAAAAAACATTCCTACAATTTGAGACTGTAACATATAATTTGTAAGAACTTTTATCGGGCTTTAAAACCCTAATTTTATATTAGGAAAAATTTCCCCGATTATTATGTAGCGGCAACTTCATTATAAGAATGCCTTGAATTCTTGACCATGTACTATTAATAATTGATAATTATTATTTTTCATGTGATTTGTGCATGAAAATTCATGCAAAATTTAGGATAGAGGTGAAGTAGTTTACAATTTTTTTAAAAATCATTTATTATATTAAAATCAGTTACGAAAGAATCCCCTCAGACAATTAATTAGGCAGTTCAGTCATCTGCAGTTCTGCGCTCAAAATTGTTAGAGTGCCTCAGCTCGAATTTTTTTCTAAGGACTATACTTTTAGACCATTTTTAAATATCTTTAAATCCCGTCGGTTTTGGTAAAAAAAAATTACATTTTATTTTGTTGCAGTAAAATGTTTATTTATTTCGAGATCATGGCAGATATTATTTATCTAATAATTTGCCTCACTCTAATTCATGATACACGGCTCGACACCAAAAGGATTTGTTAATTATTCGTCATTTTCTTTAATATAATTTAACTTATGGGTAAAGCAGCAATTTCGAATTCTGTGATTGCATTAACATCCAAGAGCCAAATTCCGTAAATGCATTTATTTCCTGGCGATTTACAAAGTTATAGAAATAAATATAGAGAAATCAAAGAGTTAGGTATTTGTAGTTGCGAAGGACATCATAGCATGTTAAATGGAAAAAGTCAAGAGAATCTCTCCCGTGCCTTTACTAATAGAGTACATGAATGACATCATTTTTTTTCGGCTGGCAAAGGAAAACTGGCCGAAAAGGATCTTATGAGGTCTGCAAGATGAGTGGAACTTTTTCATTATTAATTACTCTCGTTTGTCCGTGGAGCGAAAATATTTCCATGACTTGAACAGGGATTGCGACTTGTGGTGTATCATGGCAGTAATCCACAGGATAACTTCCCATCCAATTATCATAGTGCAAGAAAACAATATTAACATGACCGTGACGAATGTACCCAAACTCTCGCTATTACGAATACAACAGTAGTTAACAAAATAAATCACCCTTTTAATTAAAGATTGAGTAATTACAAATATTGTCGTTATTATCTCATTTGCTAATGTAACCAATATGCTGGAAATAGCAAAGTGTCTTCGAATCATTGCAGACGTCCTTAAAACTTCAATTGAATTGTACTTTTTTCGGTCCAATCTAAAAAAAATACAAAACAATTTCGAATTTCAAAAACCTGAAGCACACATTTTACTCTATTATTTATTTTGAAGGATTTACTTAAAGCATTGCACATTAATATTTCTTTTTTATTTGTATCCAACGAATGTTAACTAAGAAGTTACCGTCGCGTTTTCACAGGAGAAGCTTTTTTCCTTGTTACATTCCTCTATGCAGATCTATAAAAGATGCTTTTGGGGAAAAATCTCTTACAATTTATGAATAAATAACACATTAGCAATACAGTAGGTTTGGTAATAGATTGGATCATTTATAATTAAATATCCATGGAGCTAAGGCTATTTCGTAAGTAATAATTTCTATTATCTAAATCATTTGTATCGCTGATCTATAATTTATTCATAAATAAGGGATTTTTTCCCAAAAAATTCTTTTATAGATATTCAGAAATAGAGTAAAAAAAAGGACTAGTGGACTCTGCTGATTCAATGTTACGATGTCATGACAAGTTAATTCTTCTTTGCAAATACCTACCTTAGTTCCAACATTCCATAATGAAAATTGAGAAATACGATAGCCATCAAGACTATCAACATCCAAGCATGGGCAGCTATTCAATTAACGAGCCAATATAATGCTAGGCCAAAACAAGTCGTAAGGATAATATCTAAAATTGGAGAATCCAAGTCGATAGTCCTGAAGGGAAAGATTGGCAAATCTGGCTTGGCAGGATAAGTGATCCAAAAGACAGTGGGCCAAAATATCATGCCGAATAACGACAACGCTAGAATTATTTCTGCCACGTTTGGTCGTGGATATTTTATAGTTGAATATTTTGCCCCTAAATGATAAAAATACACTGAAATGAACTGGTTAATACATTTGTCACATACTTTAAAATTAAATTGAAATGTTCAAAATGTTTTCCAGAAGTCTTTGCAAATGCTAGAAATTAGTCAAGGAGAAATGAATACTCCCCTAAAAAGTTTTAAAACCAATAAAGCACAAAGTTCAAAACCTACTAGGATCCCCGGAATCTTCGCAACCGGGGGTAGTGACACTTTACAACTAGAAAGTGAAGTTTTACAACCGCATACTGTGCTTCCAACTAAATAATATACTAGATAATATGAAAGATAATATTACTGCATCCCCCAACTTGCCCTAAATTATTATCATGTAATAGAAGGTGCAAACATGGACAGTTATTTATTACTACCGTCCATGTTCACACCTTCATTTAGACTTCACCGCATGAACATAATCTATTCGTAATTATACGTAATTATCCGTGATGTGTAGTTGCAAAACTTTATATCTGGGTGTAAAGTGTCGCTACCCCCAGTAGTTGTAAATATTTGGTTGTGAAGATTCCATACACCAATCCACAAGCTCAAAATATGATGGAAGTGTGAGGTAAAATATATCTTAGAAATTCACAGGTGATAAGATTTTTCATTAATGTAATTTTAATAATTTTTGCTTGCTTACTAAGATGGCGATTATAGTCAGCAACGGAGTTATAGCAGACACAAATAGACTCCGCTTTACAAGTTGTCGTTAACAACGGTAACAAACCAATCAAATACCCTCCCAAAAATGATATGCAGAGAGAGAGTTCCAATTTATTCTCCTGTAAATTTTCGTAAACTGCCCTTCCGGTCAGGTAAATGCAGTATGCAATGTGAACAGCTATCAATAGAAAAAATCGAGTCCATACCCATTTTGATTTTGACGGGAAAAATTTCGAACTGTGATCATTCCATACAAAGGGAGAAGATCCAATGAAATAATTCCATTTTATAACGAATTTGACAATTCTATCTGAAAAGTTTTTGCGAAAAGGGGAAATCAATTGATAGGGCATTTCAGCACAATGCTAATAATAATATTTGCTATTCTCGACTTGTGTGGAAAAGTTGCGACATCGCAAAATCCTGTCGTAACCAGACGTAACCAAGCATAAAAACTCGATATTTGCTAGCAATTACCCCTTGCGATGGGGATGAGAATATGACGCTTGTAGTATGGGTGAACACTTAATATTGTTCACACCAAATATACTGACCTTTGCATATACCAATTTTGCTACAACTTGAATTCGTAGTTAGTTAGATTTGCTTTATTCAATTTGCAAAATAGGCCATTCATTTATACGAATCGAAATCAGTAAAAGCCGAAAGGTTAGCACCGCTTTTCACCAAGAGTCACACAACTCAACATTACACTAAATTACAACAGCTCCACTCACACATATACATTTTATCTATCAGATTCCAATTTCTTTTTCACAAGGTCAAGATTTATCAATATATAGCTCTATTTCTGCGAAAGATTATTCCATGTTACAATTACAGCCGCTGTCTGTAACATTAAAACCAATACGTAGAAAAGAACAACTATAACTATTTTATATTGTGAACCAACCCTCAGTGTCAACAAATTTATTATTAAGGTTCTTCCACGTGTTTGAGGTGTTTGTTAAGTATTCTGTCATTTTTGCAAGTGGCGAAAATGTGTGATTATCTTCATGACGTGCTAAGAATAATTGTTTCAAAGACTATATAATTTTATCTCTTTATTTGAAACATAGACATGTCTCATCAATAATATTTATTACAGCTTCCATTCTAGAATATTATATACTGTGGTTCCGAATCGGACACATTTATTTTGATAACCCATTTTGGAAAGAGTTTTGAGCCAGAATTGAAAATATACTTTAACCTCCTGGCAATTTACGTAGAAAATGTTTGTTTGCTTTGTCACTTAGATCAGTAATCTATAATTACCAAATTACTCCTTGCGTAAACTTTAGAACTCCCAATGTTAAGAAGTTAATTTTGGGTCAGGAAATTTAGGAAAATGGCAGTATCCTTACATAAAATCCGAAATTATACTGTTTGTCCTGCCATGCTCACTACTAACACTATTTGTCTGTAGCAATGAATGACAGTGGAGAAAAACATGCAAACTTTTATTGATTTATATTATATTTTAATTTATTGACTGCTTCAATTAATCGATAAATGATAATAGTGACTGATGACTACACGGAGAAGTATTTAATATTGAGGGGATAACGTCGAACGCCGGTGTGGGACTTTTATGTGTATGTACAGACTTACAATACTAATTTACACTCCTATAACTACAGACTTTACTTTACATTAATATCAGATTTACAATTCTAATGAAACCTTTACGAACCTACACTTTTTCACATATTTCATCTTTTTTTACATTCATTACAATCATTCATACACATCACATATTTCACATACCATTATTTACCCATTCTAACAGCTCAAAAGGCAGTGCATTAATGATCTTCACTTTATAAGTATGCATTATATAGCTTCGTGCAATTTGTAGGTGCCATCAAAATTTATTGTCAAAAATTTATCAAATAAAATATATTCTACTGAAATCAGTTAATTCCATGTTGTTATTTTCTTCTGATATCAAATAATTATTCTAATTTACAAGTAGGCGCTAAGATCTGTTCCATTTGTCTTACGGGATATCAAAATTACTAAAATAACAATTTATATACTGGTCAAAAATGCGTGTTTATCAAACACAAACGCTTAAACGTTCGGCTGAGGTAAGGCATTATTATAATGCGTTAGGCGGCATCAAAATTAATAATTTATTTACTGTCCAAACATTTATCTAATATAAAATTAAATTCGACTCTGGTAAGGTAATAAATAGTACCTAATAATTTGTAAATTTCTTACAAATTAAACCTAATTAATTCGTTACCGTTTACTTTGTTATTTGGGTTACTTGTCATTTTTCATTTAGGAATACAAAAAAAGTTCTAATACCTGGCACAAAATTTGGAAATTGGTTTGGTATATGAACAAATAATCTAAAACAATTCCACAAACATGGAGAATGAGAATTTACAAATGCCAAAGGTGCAGTATCATATATATATATAGTTGGAGTACTTATTAAACTCAAACGGCAAATTCAAATAAGTAATACGAGTTACATATAACTGAATTGCAAAGTAGATCTTGATAAAATGTCGCTAAAAATTAAATAAATATATTTAGTTTATTTTACGTAACGTAATATGGGAATAAAATACATTTGTATTACGCTATCTACCCAAATAGCGTACAATAAATGGACATTCCTTGTATTTCCTGCTCAGCCGGGGTGAATTTTTGGTAACAACGGGTAATACTAACACAGTTTTCCCAAATCAGTGTAGTCAAGATATATGTAGGTAATTATACTTTGAAATAAAATTAATTCTATAAAAACTATAAATAGTGATGACCCTTGCCATACATATTGCTTATATTTTCGAAAAGTAGACTCATTTCATAATTCCTATGCAAGGAGGAACTCCTAATTGATTTCAAAATAATCTATAATAATGTTCGATTAATGTTTCAATTATTGCATACCTTGAATACATATTTTCAATTATTGTACATAAATATATTGTACATAACTTATCGTAATTCTAAAAAGTCAGGAGAATTTCCATTGTACCTTTGCTTACAGAATGCATAAATGACAACACCTTATTGTTACTTGCAAAATAAAACCGAGAAAAAAGAATTTTATGAGGTCTGCAAGATGCATGAAACTTTTTCATCATGGCCACCTCTATTTTGTCATTAGACTGAAAATCTTTCCATGACTTCAGCAAATATTTTGATTGGTGGTAGATCATTGCCGTCCCCCAAATGATGATTCCCCATCCAAATATCAGAATACAAGAAACAAATATTAATACGGCGGTGAAAAATGTTCCTAAACTCTCGCTGTTACGAATCCAACAGAAATTGTTGACGTAAATTGTCCTTTTTAACAAATACTGTGCAATTACAAATATTGTCGACATAGTTTCATTTATTGATGAAACGATTCCACTTGAGATTGCATAATGTGTTCGAATCATTACAGACGTTCTCAATCCGTCCGCCGAGTTATAGTTCTTTTTGTTCAGCCTGAAAATGAAAAACAAAATTGTCCTCTAAGTAGATGATAACGAATCAGTATTAGATTTAGGTTCAGTTTCGGGCATTAACTGACTAAATATTTGACGTAAATTCAAAGCATTTCGTGTTTACTATACACTTAAACGTATATTTAAAACAGAAGAATTAAACAGGCATAGAAAGCTACTATTTGTTATCTTGTAATGGATTCCAGAACCTTTTAATGACAAATATGTTAAAAGTCGAATACTATTAGATTATACGCTTTTAATATATTTTAAACTATTTTACCTTAATTCCGACACCCAGTAATTAAAATTGAGAAATATGATTGTCGCTAGGATGATTTGCATCCACGCATTGGCAGCTATGCAAAGCAGCACCCAATATAATGTTAGTCCAAAGCAAGCCCTGAGGACAATATCTAGAATCGAGGATTCTAGATAGGCAAAACGGTAGGGAAAAATAGGCCACTCTGGATTAGTGGCGTAAATAACCCAAAAGGCATTAGCCCAGAATATCATAGCGAATGTAGATAATGGTCCTAATAAGATTCTTTCTGCAATAGAAGCTTTCGGATACTTCATTGTAGAATACTTTAACCCTAAAGATACAAATTTAATTGTACTAATTCGAAAAAGAAAGGCCGGATTTTGATTAGTGTTTTTGATAAAAAAGTAAAAACAAAAATACTTCAACGCTATTAAATGATTAATGATTTTAAATAATTAGTATCTAGATTATTATGTATATATATATATTACTTACACATCTGATGATGATAGTTTGTACTCCTATAATAGAGTATACGCATGGAGTCAGCTTTGCACGCTGTGATTAGTAACGGCAGTAGACCCAGCAAATATGTCGCTGAAAGAGATATACAAAAAGAGAATCCAAAACTGTTTCCCCTCGAGTTTTCATGAATTGCTCTTACAGCGAGGAAAATGCAGTACGACAGTATAATTGCTATCAACATAAACTGTCGAAACCGTTTCCACTTGGATTTGGATACCAAAAATATAGAATTGACATCATCCCATACAAAAGGTGAAGAACCAATTAAACCATTCCATTTTATGATAGTTTTGACAACACTTTCCAAATATTTTATATTCATGATCAACACCAAGCACACTATGCAAGTGTAAAGTTTACGATACAAGTTAAATTAATCACAAAGATTTTATGAAAGACATTAACATGAAATACTTAACATAACAAAATATATTTTTTTACATTACATAAGTGCATATATACAGATACTTTCGATAATAAATACAAAATTCAACTTAAAGGCTTTTTCAGCAATTTTTTTCAAATTATCTTTTTTTTTTATTTTTTTTTTTTAGATTTTTATTCTGAGGTTTATTGGGTACACTTCACTCGCCTCAAGACTCTGCTATTGGTTTTTAATTGGTTACTAAAGCTAAATCGCAGTTATATTTATGTGTAAAATTTTTTATTGGTGACAATTTAGAAGAAAAAATATATAATGCGAAATACGAATTTATGTTAGGTATTTAGAACAATTTTGAGAATATCTGTAATATTTGGAAATGAAAGCAGTTCTAGACAGATAGGAGGACATAGGACAGACTACTAAAACCTCTTAGTTTAGAAGGGTACAATTCTCAACTTACACACTACATTCTATGTTTACCTATAATTTACAATTTAATTGAAGCCAAAGTTTCAAAAGTGTAAACAGTCAAATTATATCCTGACGTGGAGGGGTGCCAAAGCGAAACATCCATTAAAATTGCACTGCAAAGTCAGTAATTCTGAGTTGTAATTGATCACAATTACTTCCCTCTAAAAAACATTCCTGAAATTAGAGATTGATACTTTGTAACACATAATTTGCAAGGACTTTTATGGTGATTTAAAATCCTAATTTGATATTTGGATTTCCGAGTTTATTACTATGATGACATGTCCATTAAACATTTTAAGGACGTTTTTAAAAGCTATATCGTTTTTTTAAATGCTTGTAACTATTTGTAAGTGAATTGTATCACGTCAAATTCAATAGTCGAATAGTTAGACCTGTGATTACACGGGTATGACTTTAGTCTAGTCTAACCATTTTGAAAATTTAACGAATAATTGAAATAAAAAATACATTTCCCAAGCATTTACTTGGCAATAAAAAATGTTTTGAACCTTAAATACCTACATTTATTTGCTAACATTCCGTAATGTAATCGTATATATAGTCGGTTCAACTTTTTTGTTAATACATAGTTTATAGACAAAAGCAGACAGCCCGAATCGACGCCCGTCAGTGCAAATATCAATAAAACATTAGTTTATTTTAAATAATTATTGGGTACAAGCACAAAGTTAATTAAGCGGTGGACGATAGCCGACCTCTGTTATATTATACCATATTTCAAGGATACGAAAATCTGAAAATGTGTAAATGGTCATCGATATGTTTAATATTTCTTTAGAATATCTTTGGAAATAGCAGTGAAATCAATTTAAGAGACAAAATATTTTATGGTATGTTGTAAGTATGTATGTTTTTAGGTAGGTATGTAAGCTTTTACGCAGGGTAGCTCCAATGCAATACAAAAGCAAAGGGCTGAAGTAAGACAGTGGTGGCGGAGCAGGCGCAGGAGCAGGGTTCAAAGAGCAGAAGCAGTGACTAAGAGCAGGAGCAGTGAAAATGAGCAGGAGCAGTGAAAATGAGCAGGAGCAGGGATCAGGAGCAGAGAAAATGAACAGGAGCAGGAGCAGTGAAAATGAACAGGAGCAGGAGCAGTGAAAATGAACAGGAGTAGGAGCAGTGAAAATGAACAGGAGCAGGGAACAGGAGCATTGAAAATGAACAGGAGCAGGAGTAGTGAAAATGAGCAGGAGCAGGGAACAGGAGCATTGAAAATGAGCAGGAGCAGGGAACAGGAGCATTGAAAATGAACAGGAGCAGGAGCAGTGAAAATGAACAGGAGTAGGAGCAGTGAAAATGAACAGGAGCAGTGAAAATGAACAGGAGCAGGAGCAATGACAATGAGTAGGAGTAGTATGTACAAAGACTGCCTATATGGGGGTTTGCTTCAAATTTTTTAGGTTAGGTTAGGTGAAATTCGGTTTAGTGACGGGTATGTAAAACTCCAATATAGGCCATTATTTATATATACCCGTCACTAAACCGAATTTCACCTAACCTAACCTAAAAATTTTGAAACAAACCCCAATCTAAGCAGTCTTTGAACACGACTACATGACTTAATGTGACAGTGTCACCTACCTCTGGACCTCGCTGCATTACGCCATACTTCACCTCGGCATTAACCTCGGTATTAACCTCGCTATTAACCACGGCCATAACCTCATTTTCAGTGTTCCTGGTCCACGTTCAATACTCCTGCGCATTTTTACAGCTCCTGCTCCGGCTCCTGCTCATTTTCACTGCTCCTGATCCTGCTCATTTTCACTGTTCCTGCTCCTGCGCCTGCTCCGCCACCACTGTCTTACTTTAACCAAGCAAATAATTAAAACGTTAAAAGCATTTGCACTGTCCCTTCGCTTAAGGAATGCAAAAATGACAAAATTTTATTCCTGGTTATGAAGGAAAATTGACCGATGCGTATTTTTTGCGGTGTGCAAGCTATTTGGAATTTTTTCATCATTAATTCTTCTTTTTTATCTTCAGATCGAAACTTTTTCCATGACCTAAAGAGAGATTTTGTCTCTTGGTAGACCGTTGCTGACAGCCAAAGTAAAACTATCCACACTATAACCAAAGTCATTGAAAATAATGCGAATTGAATGGCGTAGAATTTTCCCAAGTCATCACTCATACGAAACCAGCAGTAATTGCAGAAATAAATCGATCTTTTTATCAGACAATGAACAGTGATGTAAAAAATTGAGTAGATATCATTTTTCAGTGAAATAACAGTTGTTGAGATAATATAATGTTTTCGAATAAATCCAGAAGCTCTCAGTTTATCAACTGATTTATATTTCTTTTTGTCTAGTCTGAAAATTTTCAAAGTTTCAAAATTGCATTAAATAAAATATCCGCAAAACTATGATTCATTTTTTTGAGTAATCACGCTCGCATATTTACGTCTCATTCCATGGCATGGATAATCTGATGAATGGACATTGATGAATGACAGCAGCGCCATCTACTATCCTAGTACATTTTGGGTAATTGAGTGAACGGATTCTGATGACTGATGAATGGAATCTGATGAACGACCGTGGCTCCATTAACGATTGAAAAAGGAATTACTTATTAGAGCCTACATACAGTCTGGAATGTTTCAAAATAGTTATAATATTACGGTTGGTTCTATTTTGTACTAATATTAAAATATAAATGCCTTCGCTATGACAATTGTGTAAGAAGTTAATTATACTGTTTGTGAAGCTATTACAGCAAAATAGAAAAATAAAATATTGGGTTGCAATGTAGACGTGTAGGAGTTGGGGCAGAGAAAAAACTTAGAAAATTTTTGCTTATTGCTAAAAGGTCTAATGAAAATAAACATGAAATTTTTTTGCTTAGGCAGATCGTCTATTTGATGATAATCACGGCCCTTGTTAGGGTATGGTTATTTTTTTTGGTTAGGTTTGTCCAGAAAATACTGACGGGTTTGAGATGAAGATTTACCCATCACTATTTTCAAATTTTAGTAAC
>JAAAYG020024211.1:0-17507 GCA_009936455.2 Tomocerus minor | reverse complement strand
CAAGTACTATATATTTCGTTTTCAAATTGTAGGTCAAAATAATTATTTAATGCGGATGTTCCAAAGACCTCTTGTTATGTAGTTGAGCGTTCAACTAAATATAATTGTCATTATTGTCACGTAAAATTGAAAGTTAAAAGCCAAAGTTATATCATTAATGACGAGGAAGTTTATTTGAAAGGTTTTAACGAGGTAAAAGAAGAATGTTGCAGGTAGATCGGAATAATTTCCTCTTCTTGTTTTCCACGAAATTTTCGTCTGAAACAATCGGCTAAATCTAAAAGAAGTTCACAGTTTCAAATGGGAAGGCAATGGCAATGTCACATACGTTTCTTAGTATGTAAATTATGGAGTAACAATGAAAATTAAAACAATAGGTAAGAGCAGAAGCTGCTACATAATACTATACACTTAAAACACAAGAATTCAATTGAAGTTTACTGCATAATAGAGTGTCCTAGGCCAAACACGAGTTTCTAAATACAGAAATTATGCAAATTTCTATATCTGTATATGATAGGAAGAAAGATGAAGAAGATAAAGGCAGAATGAAATAATTACTTCGAGAATGCAACAATATTACAATTGTATAACATAGCAGTAAGTATGTGTAGTTGTATCTCATTATTATCTTTCTTGTATAAGGAATCATACATACATCGCCCTGAATTCTATTAAGTTTTGTTGAGGATTTAGAAAGAATGGAATTTCTGGTCTAGTGAGGAAGAATTACTGCACAGTTGGTTTGTACATAATAGATAGCTGCACATAATAATAGTAGTGACAAAAGTGATCATAATGGAAATTGAAATTGGATACACGTTGGTTTTTATGTGTCCTAGCTGTTTGTCTGTTGACTGCACTGAATAATGGCACCTATAGCCTAGCAAAAATGGATAAAGAAGAGTCTGTCATGAAAACAATCAACTCTCTTTGCTCTCTCACGTCATGTCGTACTTATGTAGTTATATTATTTGATGATGAGAAGTCAGAAGTGCTTTGCATTGCATCGCATTTGATTCTTAAGGAAAGTCACTGAAATATGTCGTTTTTAGGAAGATAAATATGAGCAAGAGATATATAATAGGTAGTGTGAGTGAGCGATGAATGGTTTGATGGTTTGTTGTATATAAAAGCTCGAACACAAAAAATTAAACGCAGGTGCGGAAAGTCCAAGGACGACCAAGTCAACGCTGTCCAAGGCCGATAAATCTGAATTGGGAACGGAAGTGAGCAAAAGTCAGAGTCAGAATAGCAGACAAAGCAGTGAGAGAACTCTTCAAAGCCAAGAAGTCGATCCCTTTTCCAAATTGAGACAGAGACTTGAGTTTGAATTGCAAAAGAAGCAAAATAGTGGCAGTAGTAGTCCACTTGCAGGATCAACTCCTCCGATATCCATCACAAGAAGTTCAGGAGAATCTCCAAATGTCGGAGGTGGAGGAGGGAGTCGAGAGAAATCTTCTAGCAGACCAGACACAACAATTAAATTGACGCCAGACGAACGGAAATTCTTCAGTCAATTCAGTAAAGATGGAGATGGCATAGAAAAGCATTCGACACCTGCAGATAGCAATTTGCCTGGTGGGCCAACGCTGATTTTCCTTGAAAGTAGCGAGCGAGCTGTTAACAACAGCAATCCGATGGCTACTTCAAATCTCATCAAAGTTATGAGGGTCAAGAGTAGTAGTAGTAGCAGCTCTACCAAATCCTCCACTTCCATTTCCGCTTCAAAAGCCAACACAGCCTCAATGATTTTAGCCAAGACCGGAGGCTCCGGTGAAATTAAAAACAGATGGACGGCCTCTTCAAAAGAAAAGCTCTCTTCCTTGAAATCCACAGATTTCAACTTAAAAAGCACAGAAGACGGCGGAGAAGAAGATTCCGAGCCCAGCTCATCCCAAAGAGTTGTTGAGAAAGTTCATGCTCATATCTCCCATTGTCCCAAACTCCATGCCCCGGCTGAAGTCATTTGTGACGTTCATATAAAGCAAAGACATGGCAATCCTAATCCACAATTGGTAAGGAACCAGAAACAAGGATCCAAAACCTTATCTCTATTATATATAATCCGTAAATGAATAGCACTACAATGCCCAAAACCCTTTTTCGTTTATAATTCATAAATCCCTTTTCATTCTTCAAACATTTCTTCAAGTATGATCCCTAGAATTTCTTAACCCTATGGAAAGTATGAGCATTTTAAAAAGCATGCCGTAAATTCTTTGAAAATTGCTGCGTTACATTTTTACAAATGCCAAAGGGCACATCCGTCAAATTGAAAAATGAAAACTTTTAAGCAGTAGCCTTTAATGAGAAATTTTTAGTAGCTAACTATCTCGCTCTTTATTGCATGAAAATTGTTGCCAGTAACTCAAGAAGTAAGAAACGAGCAAATCTCAAGAAAATATGAGACAACAGCTAGATTAGCCTTTTTTATGAAGTAAACTCGAGTTATTACGTAGATATATCTTTCTAAACTCTAGATTTGTGCAGTAATGTATGTACTAATGCTTCACTCATACTCAAATAGTGTTATTTATTAAGTAATCTAATCCACCCATGAGCAACTTATGCCGAGCGTTTACGTATTTATTTACTAGCCCAAAGCACAATAGAATGCACGTTAATAACCACAGAGCGACTAATGCAAAACAAACAAAACTACAAGCCGAAGCCAACTTATTTGCCTTGCCTCGCCTCAACCTCACTCACCAAGCACTACTACTTACTAATAATGTTAAAGTTAATATTGCTAGTGCACTTATCCTCCTCTTGCACTCACGTTACAATTATTAGTCTGAACCAAATCAATTGCTTGGCACACACGACAAGCCCGCACACTGCACTTTGCATCACCGCCAAACATTCCCATGGACAGATCTACAATCTACGAAGTGAAAACATTCCTCCTCTCTATCCCTCTCTGCAAACGACGTGCAATTTTAGAGCAAACCATTCATTAACTCTTTAATTAATAGCCGAGTGGATAAACAAAACTAGACTAATGGCTTAGGTAGCCATTGCATGTAAGCATGTTGTCATATTCCGAAACATAATACTCCCTTGTGTACAATTTGTACTGCAGGTACTACGAGAATTCTTCTGATAATTCCATTATAAAGATTACTCTCGATACACAATTACATTTTATGTAAAAATTAATCAGCAAATGTACATTATTGTAAAGATATTGTGGTTTGCATGTATATACCAATTGTATGTAAAAAAAAACTTGTACATTTTACAAGTTGCATCGTCTGCATAAAATAATTGCAGTAGACTGTAGTGTGATTGTGATTATTTTCTTGGGACTACTAACCTACCTTTTTTCTAGCTAACTACGATGAAATGACTTATTACCAAGTTCCTATATTGATAAGAATAAGACAATGATGTGATTTAGGTTTTAATTGCAACTATATAGTTGCATTTGATTCAGATTTGATCTCAGTATGGAGTATATAGTTTTATGGAAAAAGAGGGTTTGACTAGCACCTGCTGGCTCAGGTATTAAGATAAAGTTATTTAATATAAATAGGTCATTTATATGATGTCATGTTATAATTATCACACAATCAAATGCATATCGCTAGCATTCATTTCGCCTTCGTCTGAAGTCTAATAAACTACTGTTGGCTCTTTTGTCGTTGGAGCTAAATTACTTACTGATGTGAAAAAATAGCATTGTTAATTATAATCAGACGTGTGCATTGTAGATAAGGATATAGTATGTGCACACGCAGAGTAATATCATATACTTAACTATATTTATGTGTGTTATTCCCAGAAACTTAGAAGTTAAAAGTCTTAACAATGCATAGATATAGTAGTATAATAACTATAAGTATTATCTTATTAGCAGTTAAGTTATAGGAGTTATGAGTGAGGTAGTTATATATACTTCACATGCATAACGAGTAAAATATGACGTAAAATATATATTTAGATTAAAAGTTTGATTGTATATCATTTATATAAAGTTGCAGTACGTACTTAGGTTTTATTATGTATATTTGTATTCTTAAAATGTAATAAGCAAAGCATTAGAAATGTATTCTAGGGCTATGTATCACTTTTAGTTTTGTCGCATTTGCATGTGAATCAAGCTGAGATGATTTAATCTGAACAAAGTTGCAGATTACATAGTTTCCTTCTCAGTCTCAGCTGCTTTTTGCTTGGCTTGTGTACGTAGATATTTTGATTTGTGTATGTGCAGTGTTAAAGTACGTATATTAGTATTACAATTAGTGCTCTCAAGGTATAATAGTACACAGCTAGCTAATTTAGTTTTAATAGTCCCTTGAATTAGTTTGACTTATGCCTAAGTATATAAAGCTTCAACTTCATATGCACACAGGCAGTCACATTAGATAGCCATTTAGTGTGGATTTGTAGCCGTGTTTATGTAAAAGGGGATTTGTAAACTGCCAGAACGAATCCTAATGCGCTTTCAGATAGCAATTTTCTCAGACAGGAAATTAACTTAGATTAAATCGTTGGCTTTCAGATTTTTATACGGCCAAGCAAGATAAAATAGGAAATTACATTCGAGAATTCGCATTAGAGTAGGCAAATGCAAGGTACATATTTTTAGTATTTTTATATGAACTTGAGGAATGACGGGATATAATTTGCATGGAATCAAGGAAATTATGACTCATTTATAACGTTGCAATGCCACAAACACTCATCTCCACAGGTAAATTAAACCTGCATGCGCAAATTCAAATTAATTAGGCACTCTGATGTCCCCTAATAGCACACTAAAATTGCAGTGACAAAAAACTGCATTAAATTTTAGTGTTTAAGTCCACTCACAACTGGTGGCTGTGTGCAGAATTAATTTTTTGTGACGCAATCGAGAAGAGACAATACACAAAAATACCTTTAGGAAATTGGTGAAATGACTTTTCATAATTGCGTTCATAATTCATCATCCCTTGAATCCGCAGTCCAGTGACGAGTTCAGGAGAAAAATAAATTATTTTACAGACGTTTTATTATTTACATGGGCAGGGATAATAATTCTTCTCCTACTTGCTCCTCTTTCTCATTCGTGACGTTTAGTTTGACTCCAAAAGTTTCTAATGCTCTACATCCTGTTGTAAAATTCAACATTATGGTTTTCCATCCTATTGTGTTTCTCAGTCAGTCTTAACAAAAACATCCTACGAAATTCTAGGCTAGATGAATAATTCCTTTTCTGATTCATTGCTGCAATGCTCACAGGTACATAAGAAAACAACAATTTTCTTTGTGGAGGTTACCTTATTCTGTTTATCCTACATGGTCCTTTTCTATGTTTTTTGCTTTTCTTTTGAATCCTTCAAAACTTCTTTGGATTTCTGCTATTTTCTCTGAATGTTCTCATTGCATTAATTCGTGAAAACATCTTTCATATTCTAAGAAGGTTCGATCTGAACTTAAAAATCAGTTTAAATTGATGGCCATTAGAATAAGTCAAGAATTTTTTCCTCGAAAAATTACGATTCTCTAAATTCGTGTTTGTAATCTTGTAATATTTATCAAGATCACAATGCAGACAGAAATCGTAATTATTTTCCTAAGTATTTTCCAAGATAATACACACGAAAAGATGGAATGTGAAATTTGAAAATCTGGAATCTAACTGTCTATAGTCCAGCACAAAAAATTGTATTAAATTGTAAAGGTATCAGTCGTCAACACGAGTATTTTTTAATCATAATTAATTTATTGCTTTTAAATCTTGGTTTCAAATCTGTGTATCATTATGCAGACAAGGTCAACAGAAGATGTACATGTAATTCTTAAGGTAAACATAGATAGACAGTTGAAGGTTTCTGAATAGCAATAAAAGATAAAATATGGTTCCGTTTTCTGTAATCTTATAGACTTGTAGCCTGTGTGGAGTAATTACAATTATTTTGGTATCTACAAAAGAATCTTCTTTGAAGTTATTTGGCGTGGTTCATCATTTGGTCTAGTATCTTATTTTTCTGCCAATTGTTAACACATTTTCAAGTGTTATCTTTTGTTTTACACATTGATATTAAGGAGTAGGGCAGTAAGGCGAGATTTTGCGCAGCCCAGCAAAGAGTGTTAAGGATCTCAAGAATGGCAAGGAAAAGTTTTGGAAGTGAACTGTTATCTTTTATGCACTAGTCGTCAAGTTGGTGTAGATATGGCGTAGGCTATATTATGTTTGAGAGGCAGAGACTGAGTCAGTCTACATCATCATTCATTTGAGGTAAGAAAGGCGAGAATTCTTTAGTTGAGCTGATAACAATTCTGACTTTTCTGTCACTTTCTTTAGCCCAGAGCAAAATCCAATAATCCCATCCTTCATATATTCTTTATTACAACATCCTTCATCCAGTCTACTTTATCTTTAGCATCATATGATATTATTACTACCTACATTAACTTTAGTGCTACTATGTGGGTTCTTTAAAGCTCAAACTGAAACCAGGACGAAGTAAGTGCAACTCCCACTCAATCTAAGCAGTTCCATGAATTGAGTTGACTTAATCCAAACCCAAATCACATCATTATATATTAAAAGCATCCAAGCGCATTTCAACCCTGTCCATTCAATTGCAACCACCAACTCTTCTTCCTTTTCCAACCTTACTTTTAGTTTACTATACGATATCAGACAGATAATATATGATCATAGAGTAGATAGATACCTATATGTTACTTGTAAATCATTAGTTCATAAAATATATTCAATAAAAATATCCTACCCACGTCCTACCATTGTGTTCAGGTTAATTAGTTGCAAGAAAATAGGAAAAATTAGCTACATTTTCGGGAAATCTTCCGTTTTCCATTGCCATGTGGGGTTTATTTATCTGCTAGAGAATACATTGATTTTCTGTGCTACTCTGTGTACATATGTGAATGTGGACGTCTAAATAGTATATATTTCCCGAGATAAAATGTATGTTGGTATCGTGAGGATGGTAATGGTAAACGTGACAAGATGACTAGGAATACTTTTCTCTTCCCACGTCCAAATGGAAATTCAATGTTGTCCTTAAAATGCCTTTCTTCATTCAACTTGCTACTAGCTGTTGTTGACAACACGTAATTCGCATCTCTCATGAACCCATTTTCAATGTGTATCGATTTCTATTTATTTGACTTTGACTATTCAACTACCAACATCTTTTATCACTCTTTTCCGTCCTTTTCCAAATTCTACGACTACGACTCACTCTGCATAACTTCCTTTTCAAAAACAAAACAAGGGAATGTGAATGACTGCATGTAGAACAAGGTTCCGACCGACGAGGAATGACATCACTGCATCAATTTGCGTCATTTTCCATCTTTATGCTACAAATACAATCTCCTTGTAATTTGCACTTAATGATATTACGTAGTTTTTGCTAATGCTAATAATATTTGGTTACATTTATTAACGTTTTTGCATAACTGGCACTTTTTTACGCTCTCTGCTAAGAAAACGAGTTTATGTAGATTCTGTAATGGCAATTAACTGCTTTCGCACCTTAAATTCTTAATGCCATAACTTAAGCACACATGTACAACGTAAATGAAAAGTAAACATAGGTTAGTAATGTCTATCTCCTTGTAAGGACACTCTCTCTCTGCATGTATGTTTGTACATGGAAATTGCATGGACACTGCACTATTTAGTGAGGTTATTGTATTCTGTATGCCCTAACCTAATGTGATCTACTTTCTTCTTTAGATCGTAGGATGGCGGAGAAAGTTTCACAATGAAACTCATCCGGATGTTCTTCTGGCTCTCAACAAAACTCTCGCCTACGACGATGAAGGTCCACCTACAACCAAACTCCTTGCTGGTGGAGCAAGTGCTGAAGATTTTCATGACAAGTTTAATGTTACTTTAGCTCCAGGCATTAGTCCCATGCTACGCTCCGTTCTTCTCATACGATCTGTGACTGCTCCCGACTGCGGAAATTACCAGTGTGAGGTTTTCGATGGTAAATACACCCTAAAATCAGAAACATTACTTTTTCTATGCCATTAGCCATAAAATTAGCACGGAGCATTTGCGGTGTCACCGCACTGCATTTCCATAACCTTATAATTTCAATCTATATACATGGTTTTATGGTTATGATTTTTTGGTGCCTTTAACTATCGTCTATTTGCCACTACGTATATAAACGAAAGTGTAAAAAGATAGCATATATAATGATATGATTATCGTGATCATATAATGACAAAATTGTATGAAGTATTATTACTATAGTTTACATAATATTCTAGTTAACGTATGCATTTTATAATTAATTAATATTTTGTACATTAACTTTTGATGTATTATCCGATATGATTGTTTGTTTGAAAGTCTACATCTTCTTTACATTTTTTAAAGATTTCTTCTGTTTTTGCATGGTGGATGTGGAAAGTATATTAACATGTAAGTATTTAAGTCACGTTGTATAACACATTTTATTATACTTAGTGATCATTGTAGATTTTGCAATTTATTTTAAAGCAATTTAGTTTAATAACTGTAGAACTGTTAATGAGATGTGTGTGTGTATTATTCCTTTGTATTGTGATTTTTTGAGCGATAAGAAGTAGTAATCTAGCCTACAAAGCTAACCGAAATGGTAAAATCTGGAGCACAAAATGTACATAACTTTAGTTTTTGTGATCATTCCTGAATGATTAATGATAGAGAAGAATTTTTGTTGTAGCAATTGTCATGTTTTGATTTCTCAGAAAATTACGCATTATTCAACTCCATATAATTGGATTTCACAAGAATTGATTATTAATATTAGTTGGATAATATGCAGATGAGTCGCGCTTTTACACTTCTGTATCTTGAAGAAAGATTGATCAACAACGAGAATTTTTCTATAACTACCTACTACGTTGTCTCTTCTATGTACCTGTACGTTAATGCTTAATTTAGCAATGTTGATTAATTGATGTATTCAATGTAATATATGCAATTTTGTAATAAAACCAAATAAAGAACCTACTGAAAGAGTGTATAAAGTACGTTTGCATTTATATTGTCTTTACTTAACTGAATTGAACTGATTATCCCAATTAAGATACAATAATATATACATAGGTGATATATAAAGAGATAAATTACAATTAATTAGCAAACACAGGTAAGTACATAGCTACAGTATTATAATATATTATATGATATACGAGTTTATAAGCGGAACATCGTCTATAGATATGAACGCATCTCACGAAAAAAAAATCAAAGAGAGGAACCGTTCATTGTATAGGTACATGGAATGAGGGGATTAAAAGGAGGAGGTACGAAATTGATTGTATTGTGTATCTGTTTAAATTGGGATAGATATGCCATTTACATTTCATCCTTTAAATGGAAATGTATACAGTTTCATCATAGTACACTTCACACGCAAATTATTATAATTAAACAACTAGGCTAGAAACTAAATATGAAACTACATAAAAGTTACAAAGTTAAACACAATTTACAATGGTATGGTATATGAAACAGGGTAAGTTGAAACAAAAAAATGTTTGTGGGTAAACACTTTTTTTTAGCTATCATTACGCAGATAGTACACAGTAGTAGTAGTTCATAGAGAGATTTATATAATTATAACAATATAATTTATTGTTAGATTGTTGTTCTCAAGAATAGTTCACTGGATGAGATTGGAGTAATAATTGTAAGTTCAGTTACGTATTTCCATGTTTAACGTGTTAATAATTATAATATACGGGTAAGCCATTATTATTTTTGTTTCGACAGTTTTAGTTCTGAATACTAGTAGGTATATAGATGCTAGTTCAGTAATAATAATCTATGATTGCTGGTAGACATTGAATTAGATTTGCTTTTAATGGAGTGGACTTTTAAATGACTTTTACAATTGTGTCAAGGCTCCTCATCATGAGTCAGTCAACTAGTTTCTTCCGGTTTAAATAATTTCTGAATATCCCGAATGATCTTTTTGAGAGCTTCTTCAGAGTCACTTTTCCCCTCGATTGTAAAGGATTTTGAAGCCTGCAGAAATACAAAAATTATCAATTGTCTACGAAATTCATAGTAATTATTAAGCTCTTTTAGTATTAAAAAGTTTCTTACAGATTCTTTTATTAGTAGACAACACTGGAAACCTTTGGACGATTTCTTGTACAAAGATGAGCAGCCAGTCATCTCTTCTACTACACTAAACTTGCACTTTTTACAGACTTTTGATATAATCTGAGAAAAAAAGTACATTATTTTCAAATTAGATTAGGCATCAGGTTACCATTAGGCAGCTATGATAATAAAGACACTTATTTTATTATATGTAAGATACCTTCTTCAGACTCATATTGTTCTTTCCGTGTGAAATTTTCGCTTTTTTGTTATGACTCAATGTCCCGGAAGCTATTAATTCCGCAAATTCCTCACTAGTGATGCCGCACTTTGAAGTTTCTTCTGACGGCCCATTTTCATTTATTGCTTCGTTAGACATATCCATTTCTACATCGATTACAGAAGGCTCGAACTCGTTTAACAGATCACTCATATATTCTCCTCGATTTTTGGCATGTGTGGATTGCTCTCCATTATCCTTTTCATTATTACTACTACCATTATCATTTTTATCCTGATTATCATTACCATTTTGATTTACAGATAATTCCTCTAGAGGGTCTAAAAGTAAATTAACTTCGTTTTCTTCATTTTTCTTCTTTTCTGAGCTTTTCCGTTTTTCTTTATCCTTTTTGTGGTGTTTCTTATGGGATTTGGATTTCTCCTTAGACTCTGACTTTGATGATTTGCTTTTAACTTTCGTTTCCGTTCCATTTTCTACATTATTGGTAGGTTCTGAGTCTTTTTTGTCTGTGGAAGAGAGATAGTGCGGATCGCTTGATTTTTTTGTGACTCGATGTGATGCGACTGGAATGGTTTCACTTGCTTCTAATGGACTGTAAATGGAGAATTGAAATTAAATTTCATTGTTTTTTAAAATAGTTTCACAAATGAATTGGATAACATGAGGTTAAACTTACATGTCTAAATCGATATCAAGGGCTCTGTGAGGATCGTCTTGAGGCAAAGCTGAGTCGTCACCGTCAGACAAAGTGGCCCCTTCCGGCATTTCGATAACCGTATTGACTACGTGAACTGGATCTGCTTTTTCTTCTTCAACCTCCTCTCCCTCTGAGTCTTTATTCTTATCCTTCTTCTTCTTTTTCTTATTTACTTTCTTAGACTTTTTCTCTAATTTCGATTTTGTTTTACTGTCTTTGAGGTATTGATCGGAAGAAGCGAAGGCGGGGACTTGAAGGGCAACGCTTAAATCTAATTTAGCAATCGGAGGCACATCCTCAATTCCATTGTAGCTTTTTGTAGGAGATTTGACAGTTTTCAGATAATGAGGATTCAAGTCCTGCTCCTGCTTTCGACTCTCCCTTTGCTGTTACATTAAAAAAGATAATTTTGACATTAAACACAAAATTGGATAAGTTATTAGAGTAATAAAGTTTCTTTCTTATACAACGATAATGTGTAATAATAATACTACCTTGGCGAGTTCTTCATCTGTAGGCTGATAAGTGGGTTTGCTAGTAGTTCCTTTAGAAGTTGAATAATCTCCTGTATCTCCATAATTTACGAAAACTTCAGTCCCAACAACTTCTTCTTCGGAACTTTCTGAGGGAGGCTCATTAATCCAGCTGTCTAAATCAAGACCTTCCGGCAGAGGCACTTTTTTCTGAGCTTTGGCTGCCACAGGATTCAATTCCCCTGCAAAATAGCTGACAAGTTCTTCACTAATGTCTGCCAAGTCTTCTTCTAAGCCTTTATGTTCTAACTTAAGGTAGCACTTGATAAAATTGAACATGGTTCCAGCACGTTCTTGAACTTCCAACTCTTCCGAAGAAACAAATGGTTTCAATTTCTCTTGAATTTCAACTAAATTAGGTAAGTCAACTTCCTTTACAACTACAACTTCATCGCTATCTTCCTCCACTTCTTTATTTTCTTCATTATCCTCATCATTTCCTTTTGCGTCTTCAGCAGGAGCTGATTTGGCTTTAGAGAGTAAATGCGTTAATATCTTAAAAGCATTGTGAAGATAGACGGATTGTATGTTGTGAGGAAGTTGAGCCATTTTCGGCTCTAACATTGCCATCAAAGTCGTCTTCGGATTTGGGAGGAAACTAAAATATTACACCACACATTGCAAAACATTAAAAACGTCCTAAATTCCATTTAAAGTGGATTAATTGATTCTTTTCTACAAATAAATGAGATTTACCTGACATATTCACCGCAAATCCATGCAGCTGCATACAAAACTTGTGTCATACTCGGAGTTCTGCATGATCCACCAGAAAGGCCAAAAATGGCAAAGGGGTTCTCTAGCAAAAGACTCATCTGCTGGACGGCGAATGGGCGGATTGCATGGACACGCACAGCAACATCTAACATTTGTGAAGCTACCAAACTACCGTGACTTAGTCCTTCAACTCTCGTCAGCTCCACTAAGACACTCACGTACCTGGAGAAATTAAATGCGAATTTTACTTTAAATAATGTTGTATTTCGATTATTGAGCCACTAGTAAAATTATTAACCACGTACCATTCAAAACTAGTGATATGTTGATAATTATTCTGAGAGCAAATCTGAATGATTTTGCTCAACAGCTCATCTCTATAGGTCGTTCCTTCTGCTTTCTCCATATGAACCATGAGTTTCTTGACAATTTCCATGAGATTCCGCTTTCCCACCATTCCATACAATAGGTCTAGCGCCCTTAATCGTATTGAGTCGTCTTTATCGTCCAGACATCTCATTATTAAATCTTTATGAGTTTGCACGGATTTCGGATGCGTTGATAATATCTTCGACATTGCCAGCAGACCAAGATACTTCAAATTCTGATCCGAATCTTCTATTAGGATACGTAGTTTTTGGACACAGAGCTATACAAAAGTTCGTTGGATTACAAATACACATAGTTTTGAATTTATTTCATAAATTATCAATTTATTAGTAGATACGATCAAACCCTATTCACTCTGTAAATTTCAACTGTGAGTCATACCTGTATCGACGCGTTGTGATTGGGCATTCCTGTAGAAATGGAAATGAGCACTGTATAGGATAAAAATTAAAGAAACAAACACATAAATTCCCCAAGCACACCTTTGTTACCACATTTATTTGGCATGCATAATGCATCGTATTAAATGCCACCATAGAAAAGTAAAAAAAATATCGACAAAAAAAACAGAAAGGAGTACAACACAAAACGGTAGACAATAATAATTAACCTGTTAACAGTTAATAAAAATTATACAAAACTAGAATATAATTTTGACATAAAACAGCCTTTTAATTATTAACGAAATACACGATTTTAGACAAAACAACTAATACTGTGTAGATATCATATTGAAAATCTATTTTATCACCTGCTATAACCGTGTTGATACATTCGTAGAGTAGAGACATGGCAGATGTACTGAAAATATTAAAATAATATTCATTAGGCTACGCTTACAAAAAATATTTGTAAAAACTAATTTTACGTCTTTATCCCATGCATGCGTCTATTTACTATTGAAAAGGCAAACATGACATTGCAGCACTAGTAATTAAAATGAAACGACTTAACAAAAAGTACTTCGCGTTAGTTACATGGCCGTTTTCAACTGAGAGAGCATCAATTTTATAGCAATGAGACGTAAAAATGAATTTACGGAACATTTAATTCACTGTTTAAAAGTTACAATTGCAAAACAACTGATAAACAATGTACCGTTCAAAAAGCAAGCAAAAGCTGAGTATTTACCTGTGTATTAAATTGGTGAGAGGTTCAATCAATTTTTTTCCTAAGCGTGGTTCTAGGGGTGTTAAAGCTCCAAACTATTACAAAAGATAAATTAGATACAGTTATTTATTTTTTATGCGTATTTTTCATTTATTCTTCAATCTCTCCCTTTTCTAACTTCCAGACATTCAAACCTCAAAATATTGGTCACTTAAAGACATGGCTGATACATTCCATACTTTGCAAATGACATTACTAAAGATCGCAGCTAAATTGTGAATATTTGTCAAACGAAAGACTAAGTGGATTTACTCCAAAAATTATTGCGTTGCCAAATGTTACACTTACATAAAAGGCCATACCGTACACAATAGCGATGTAGTTGTAATTGTACGTGCCGAATATATCAAAATTTTACTTTTAGTCGAATAATAATTTTATACTGGAAACAGCCGTTGTAATTCTAACCTTTTGATAATGTCAATAACAGGCGTGGCCAATTCTCTTCCAATGTTTGGATTTATCAAAGTCATAACTCCGAACTGATTCGAAATCAAAATGTCAAAATAAAACCATACATAAAACTTATGCATGCAGATAATTCAAAGATTTTATGACTAATATTATAATCTAGTTAAGAAAAACCATTTAAAAATTTGCCAAACAAACAGGCGAAGGAAATGTACACTTTCCCTCTAAACTCTGATAATAAAAAATATTAAACTGATTAGTCTGTAAAACAAAATATTCCTGCTGAAGTACCGATACCAATTGAAAAAGTATTGTAAAAGTTGTAAATGCATAGTAATTGTAACAAAAGGATTTACCAATTTTATTATTTTTATGAGCATCCAATTATTGGTAGACGTAGTCATTAACTTGAAGAAAATTGGAGCTAAACTTAAATAATTTTTAGGATTTTTTCTTGCAAGTTCACAAATGACATTAACCGCCGCTGACTGAACACCAGGATCCGGGTCTTCAAGTTTTTCTTTCAGTCTAGGAAATGCCGGTCGCAGAGCATCCGGAAATTTCAGAAATATCTTATAAAGCATTAACACCCCTTTCTTTCTGAGATATGGTTTTGTCGATGTTAACTGTAAATGAAACATAAAATAAAATTTACGATTCAGCAGCAAATTAAGCAGTTTATAAAGATAAATCCATTTAAAAAGTGGCTAAAATTCAGTAACTCACTAGCGTCATAATATCATTGGCCAAATCACGTGCAAGGTCAGTCCCAACGAAGCATGCTAATGCAGATAAGGCGATACCAGCCTCATATTGATTTTGACTATTAAGGTCTTTTCTAATCATGTTGGTAGTTAACATAAGAAGTTCTAAATCTGCGTGGAAGCACTGTGAAGCAGCTAAGTACCCTATCCGTTTGTGAGTAAATTTTGACGAGCTCATCACTTCAATTATGTTAAATCCTGCCCAACTTATGTCATATCCAAGCATTTGGAGCTGTAAAAAAAGAAAAATTAACTAAATTATCATAAAGGATAATCGTATTCTTGTACAAGAAAATAGTAATAAGCTTATCAAACATCCTATCATCGTATATGATTCAAAAGGACTTACATAAGCCAGTTTGGTAACGGCATTTGCTTTTACAGCAATATTATCTTGTCTCAATTCTATTTTGATCTCTTCCATACACTGGGCGATGTATTTTGCCTAAGATTCATCAAAACATTTTATTAATGATTTATAAACATATTATTATATTATTTACTAAATTATTATTGTATTGTAGTCAACAATTAAAATTAAAACAGCTGAAACAAAATGTCGTACAACTGAATGTGTCACACGATATGAACAGAATGAATGACTTACCTCATTATCTTTATTATTTCGTATCCCCCTGACCAAATCGGTCATGTTCTTATCAAAAAGCCGCTCCAGGTTCCCTTTGACTTTTTTCAGAGCCATTTTGACTTGTACGTAATTTTAATTTGGCCACAAAGAATTATCCCGTAGGTCGATGGACAAAAATCAAGCACGAATGTTACAGAGACGAAGACAAGCCAGCAACAAATGTGCAATCAGCTGGAAAACTTTCGTATAATTATAAAACTGAAGTTCTTTACGAAATCACTACGCTGACGCTGATTGATGTAGACACACATGACACATCTGCAGTATATTTCTGTACTATTGAAATTTTTAAATTAATATAGAAAATCTTTGTAACCAGCTTAGTATTGCACAGTCTTGTGGATCCGTGTACATATTCCGAATTCCAAGAAATATATTCCATATACAAGACTGTTCTCTGGCCAAAAATTACAGCTTGACCACGGAACTGTGTATATATACTGCGTGTACGTACACTAAGAATTTCTAAATAGAATTCCGCAGATGTTCCACAGAAGGAAGTTAAGTGTTTGTTAAAAGGACTAAAGGCAGGCGCAGTTGCGTAAATCAAAATCTTCAAGTTTATCGAGAGAAAATCAATTTCTCGCTATTGAATGTAATTTGATGCCTCTTTTAGTGTCCAATGACAATTAGTGTATGGATACAGTCAGTCCATTCCCTTGGACAGATAGTGTTGCAAGTCCTCCTACAATGCAAGAGAATAAAAGAGAGAGGATTAAGTTTCACCAGTCGGACCACACGACCACAGCATGATTTAATCTGCGTAGCATAATATCTGTAAAAATAACTATAAAAGCCTAAAATCTATGTGAGTAAAGTTGATCGTTGATCTATCTGTATTGGTCTTACATACAAATACCTATCTAGAAATACAAATAACAGTTGTTTAAGATCACAGCAAGTTATATTAAATGAATTTGAACGAAAGAGCTTTACCACTTGCATATTTATATATTTATGGAGTTAAGGTTATAAAGTATGCTCTACTTTCGGCTGTAAAGCTAAGGAAATTGTATACCGCAGTTTAATGTCTCTATGCACACATTCTATAACTATTGGCAGATGTAGGATAAAGTAGGCACTGTTTAAC
Source organism: Tomocerus minor (assembly GCA_009936455.2). Classification (NCBI taxonomy): domain Eukaryota; kingdom Metazoa; phylum Arthropoda; class Collembola; order Entomobryomorpha; family Tomoceridae; genus Tomocerus; species Tomocerus minor. The sequence continues at coordinate 767 of JAAAYG020024211.1, read as the reverse complement.
AGTATGTAATTCATTTAGTGTTTTCTCTTTTACAAACTGTACATGTCGTACCCTTTACAGATAATAGCAATAACAATGTATCTCTTAGAGTATCAAACTACTTACATACTTTATAATTAAGTCTACAATTTCTATGTTCAATTACATCCTTTAATTAACTATGTGTCTACAAATCGCTTATATACTTTTATTACAGATACATAGGTATATAGATAACTTTATATAACCATATTACTTATGTGTATTTTAAGGGTTCCCAAATTATTTTTGTTAAAAGAATTGCATGTTTTTAACTAAAATGTCTTACTTGTAACTTGCGACGAAGTCAATAAACTTAGTATAATCACGTCACGTGAGGATTCACTTAAAAACTGCAGGGGTATATGTCAATTTATAGAGGATTTATTGACAGTTTTATGGTAGGTAGGTATAACTCAATCAGTTTTATAAATTGAGTTGTAACTTGAAAGAAATGTATACTAAAAGGTAATTTACGTGTTTATAATGTTTGACTGAAGTGAATTTAATTAGGTCTCTCTGAACTTCAGCTAATAACCTGCATGGTTAATTCTTTTAGCTAATAGTATGAGACATGTCTACAAAGATATGACATGGACATGACTAGCACTACTTTAATGATATGGATAAGTCCACTTTTCCATATGTTGTTCAACCAACTTGTGATTTGATGATTTGTTCAAATGTGTGATGTGTACACAGCTTTAGATGGATAGTATAGGCAAGAGAAAACTGTCCGTATTTTATAT
>JAAAYG020024200.1:0-17513 GCA_009936455.2 Tomocerus minor | reverse complement strand
AGACATACAGACACACAGACATACAGACGGACAGACAGAGTGGGCATTTCTATAAAGCAGCTCCGCTACTTAATAATGGCTTTGTAAAAGCTTACAGGAGAGTGAGCCTGAGCCAGGACATTGGTAATAATAATAATCTGATAATAGTGTAATGTAGGTAAAACATTTTTACCTGTGTTTTATGTCTGTGTACACAGCCAGTATCAATTACGTCTAATATATAGTGGTTGGCTAAATGTGATTTTTTGTTTTATAACTTTTAGTTCAGTTCTCAATTTGACTGATTGAATAACTGTTTTGTTCCTCTGTCTGGATAAAGAGCTGTCTGTGTGTGCTGTGTGTGAATGTGATAAGTAAAGGTATAATAAGCCGTGATACATGTTTCCTGCATGCATGTGCTCATGGATTGACTTGTCAAAGTCATTCGTCATTCATTACTTACCAACCAACTCTTTTAGCAGTAAACGTCAATTGAACACGTGTAACGTGTAATTGAAGGTAAATTGTTTAAAACTAAATACACGCTTTTAGTGCACTTTTACAACAAAGTATTACCAATCCATGAAACGTAATCAACATTTGCAAGCTGTAAACTTATATATCTCTACCCAGTTCGCTTTATAAAATTGAAAAAAAAATATTCATGAATTTTGCACAGTGTATGATGGACGTCTTCAGTATCTTCTGTATCCAAATATGCCTAATTGCTTAAAATTAATTAATTATTAAACATCATTGCAATATAATGTGTTTGAGATCTGTATTTCTCAATTATTTTTTCCTTTGAAAATGTGAAATCAATAATTTCAGCTTAAGCGCTAAGTGAACTTTGACTATATTCTATAATAGTATTATCAGCGAGATACCAATGCAATGTAAGTAATATATTGTGTAAATAATTTTCGTGCAGAATGGTAGAATTTATGTCTACTTGCGGGTTTGCAACTCTTTATTTTTGCCTTGTATTTATGTGCATGAGTTTTATGTTTTATTTGAGAATAAGGTAATCGGTAAAGAAAGGAATTTCTGTTTTTGACCTTACTCAGATAGTTCATTTTGTGGTGTGCAGGCAATAATCTGATATTATTATCCTATTGGAGATTCTATTAATAAATAGCAGCTGTGTAGTAATGAAAATGCACTAGTCAGAAAACTGTTAGCTAATAATATCAGTTTATTTTGCTTCAAACACTTTTGAATGAAGAGTAATAGTGTTATAAATTATAGGACACTCACAAATAAACGAAATGCATGAAGATTAGTTTTAACTGCAACAGGCACATTTTTCTTTGTAAAAATGTTCAACATATTCTACCATCACTCACACGATATTGCAGCCACCAGACACTAATAAACATCACTGCTTCTATTTTGCAGTGATATTATGCATGCTACCATTTTATCCATTGTATTGCTTATAATAATGTATGGCCTGATTTTTAAAACTATTTTCATTCTTAGCGGAATTTTAAAAAAAAATGCTTAATGTAATGTTTTCGAGGCACATGTCAATTCAGAAAGCCCAAGTTAGGATTATGACAGCCAATTCCCATTCAGAAAATATTTCGAGTAATTGAGCACTGCTGGTATGTGAATTATGGGTTCAGAGTTATGTGTAGTATGATAATGATAATCATCATCATCTGATGCATGCAATGATATATTATGGCCAGAGAAAGTATAAGTGGAAAAGAATGTTTCTGACATCCAACGACGGAAATAATGTGTACATTTATTTTGTTACGTAATACATTGCTATTCTTTCTAGCTCTTGGTTGAATATCCAAAACTTGAATATTTAGTAAATTTTAGTCTTAGCCTGACTTTAAATAGCTTTCCCTCTATATTGAGCCTCATGCTTAACTATTTCGCAATTTTAGAAGCAATTGAAAATTGGAACTATATTTTATCTTTAAATATATATTATTGCATCTTTAAAACAAACACAGCATCAGTAAGTAGTGTATTCTGAGTTTCTGAGTAGGTAGCAGTGACATTTTAAGCTTACCATATTAATACATGAATATATCATTAGGTACTTAAGTATATTCTAAATAATTATCGAAATAATTTCTGTATGAGGTAATTTGTATAACTTTTGAGTCTCGATGTTGGAATATCATTGAAATTCGATAAAATGCTAGTGGTAAATCCTAGAAGAAAGGTACAGAATACATTTCAGTATTATTTTGAAATACCTGGTAAAAATGCAATTAATGCCAATGGTCATGTTGCAATAATTATTATAATAAAATTGCTGATGAGTGATGAGAGATTAACCTGTAATAAAATTGATTATTAGTTTAAAATGCAAAACTGTATAGCTAATAAATGGCGCTTGCATGTTTCGAATCAGAAGTTCAAAAAAATTAATCCAAATGCAAAATTGTTAATGATATGTAGTACTAGCTATTAGTATTTCCTAATCAGCATGCACTTTAGATGATAGAAATGAGTTTGAAGCATATAATATTAATTTTGTTTCTTTACAGCAAGCTGTTTGAGAGAAAGAGGGAATTAATCAAGCGTAATGAATTTTTCGAATGGTGCAATTTATACTATTTTGCACATTTTTTATTTTTACGTCATTTCAACTGAAGCGCAAGAGGAGGAAGCAAAATGCCAGCAGTTGGTAAAGTCGAAAAAAGAGTCTGACAATGAATGGTATGTTCTTTCAATAAAAAAATAATCTAAATCAATTATTATTCTTTTTTGATTAATTCTAAGTCTGCGTTAATTATCTTTTCTCACTAGGTATTCTCCATGGACTTATAAATGTGTAAATGACGTCTGTGAAAGAGCTCTATTCTTAGAGAATAATGGCCAGACAAGTTTGGAAGTCTGTTGGCTCAATTGTGGTGAACATGGGGCCTTGTGGCCTTATCCTACAGCAAAAGTATTTTTACATAGAACTCATAAATCAAATCAATTTACAATTCGTGCAATTTAAATCTAATTTAAAGAAAACATCTTAGGCAAAGCTTGGACCTACGTTGACACCTTTCCAATATCCCCGTATGAATTTTAAAGTTGTTAACAGCTCTGAACCAGAATGGACAGAATTAGTGACGAATGGAATTAATATTTTCAGAGAAAGGTTCAAACAGGTCCTGACATAATGATATATTCACATACAAATGATTCTAATGCAGAAAATAAAAAATTGCTTCATTAGAATTGTCCAATTTTTCGAAGTTAACATTTGTAGATAATTCCATTTTAATATTATCTAATCAGATGGCGGTTGATGGACTATCATCTTTAGAAAATGTCAAATTAGGAAAATCGGGAGAAGAAAATATCCTGAATATAAATCTGCATATCATGCAAAAAGATGTTTCATTTAATGATTTAAGTACGGACGAGTCATATCACTTGAAAATAAGAAGCAAATCAGGAGGAAGTGAGGTTAAGATTTTTAATTTTTGAAAAATATAATAAGATTTTCTGGGATGCTAATTGTTTTAACTGTATTGGAAATAGTAGAACGGTCTTGCAGATGAAGTAACGGTGGACATCAAAGCAGAAACTTATTTTGGTGCTCGACATGGACTGGAGACCTTGTTTCAACTCATTGCTTTTGATATTTATAAAAACTGCTTACAGGTAAGTATTTAATCAATGTATATAATGTTTTAATTCTTGTGTTTCTTAATTCTATTATACAATAAAAAAATTTAAAACGAGGAAAATAGATTTAGAATTGTATTTTGTAGGTTGTTTCTGAGGTTGAAATTAAGGACAAGCCAGCATACCCTTACAGAGGTCTTTTAATAGACACTGCTCGTAATTTCATCCCTATACCAAGTTTACAAAGGATGATTGATGGAATGTCATATAATAAGCTAAACATGTTACATATGTAAGTAATACGTTAATTAGACAGCAAAACAAACTAAAAATAAAAAATAATTAGGTTATTAATGGAAAATCTTTAAATTTTGATATTTATTGGTCTTTTAGCCATATGACAGACTCGAATTCTTTCCCCTTTTATTCTCAAAGAGTTCCGCAGGTATTTTCATAAAATCAATATCATTAAATTATCAAGTAATTAATTAACATGGAAGGTTTTTTCTTTAAAACATTGTAGAAATACAGAAAATAATCCTTTTTTATTTAATTAGATGTCCATGTACGGAGCTTACGGACCTTCTAAAATTTACTACCCTGAAGAGGTAACCAAAAATAAGTTTTACTTTTCATCAAGCAAATATAAAATTGGAACGTAATTCCAACAATTATTTTGGGATTTTTCAGTTAAAGAGACTGATTAATTATGCCAGAACTCGGGGAATTAAAGTCATTGTAGAATTGGACTTTCCAGCTCATGCAGGTAATTTAGCATTTTCCAGATATAACATACCCAAAACAATTAATTTTTTAAGTTAATCAATTAACACGTTGATTTCTTTCTCTTTAGGCAATGGCTGGCAATGGGGTATTAGATATATTCATTTTCGCATAGGCATTATTATAATTATAAATAAGTGCATTCTACAGGAAATAAATTTTTTAAATGCTAGTTTAATTGCCGCAGGTCCGTTAGAAGGCCTTGGAGAAATGTCTCTTTGTGTCAATAAAGGTAATTTTAATGAATTATTTTGATTCAATATGAAAAGTGATCTATAATAATAATTATTCATTTGTTTTTTAATAAAGAACCCTGGAGAACTTATTGTGGTCAGCCACCCTGCGGTCAATTATCACCAGCCAATCAAAACGTATTAAAAGTTTTAGGTAGGTCCTGAATAAAATATTGTCTTTTTTGACTAAAAATTATCGTAATATTATATAATGATTATCGTAAGTGCTAACTACAGTCTATTTCACTGTTTATGTTTTAATTTATTTTTAGGACTGATATTTAAAGATATGACAGAAATATTCGATTCAGATATGTTTCACATGGGAGGGGATGAAGTATTTTTCAAATGCTGGTCTGATGATGCTGATGTTCAAAAAATGATAAAGCAAGAGAATATTACAGATATGATAGATGTTTGGGGACAATTTCAACAAAAAGGTACATGGGACATTAAAATTAAATGTTTACTAATGGAATTTCAAGTAAAATAGTTGCCAATTTAATTATTCTATAATTACAATTTTTAATCCGAATGTTGCAGCATTTAATAAACTGAAGGAGGCTAACGAGTTAAAACCAGTTAGTCCAATTTTGTGGACTTCAGGCCTAACTGCCAGTTATAATGGGCGGAAATATTTAGATAATTCAGAGTACATCATCCAAGTTTGGGAAGATGGTACAATAAAAATAAATACATTATTTAGTTCATTACAAACCAAATAAATTTTAAATGGGCTAATTTATTTTTATGATTATGAGCAGGACGTAGTCAACATGTAAAGAATCTCATTCGTGAAAAATATCGTCTAATATTTTCTAATGTGGACGCATTATACCTGGACCAAGGATTTGGGACTTGGCTGGGGACTGATCACAACTGGAAATATCAATTATGGCAGGTATGACCCCTCACTTTCTATAATAATTAACTATTTTATCGAATTGTTACAAATTAATTTAAAAAAAATATTAATCCATCTTTTAGAAAATTTATGACAATAATTTAAAAAGGCTGACCGTCGATTCATATCCTGGTCAGATTTTGGGAGGTGAAGCTACTTTATGGTCCGAAAAGGTAAAACTGGTTTATGCAATTACATAATTTATTTCACAATTATTATTTATATTCTTTGTGAAGTATATATTATTCATATGCACATAATTATTTTAACTTTTTATTTAAAATTATGTTTAAATAATTGTAGGTCAATGAGTATAATATGGACATGAAATTGTGGCCAAGAGGCGCAGCTTTAGCAGAAAATCTTTGGTCTGATCCAGACACTCGAGACGGTTTTGTTACTGCTCGTCTTATTCATCAAAATAATCGAATGATTCAGCTGGGCATATTAGCCGATCAATTACAACCTGAATCTTGTCATAGAATAAGTGGATATTGCCCAGAAACTGATAAATATAGAAGAATTTAATAGTGGCTATGTATTAACATTAGTTCTTGTCTATTCTTCTTAATTCTTCGACAGACTCCATTTCAATTGAAATCTATTTTTTCTAGCTAGTTACCTATTTAATGTTTACTGTTGATTATTTTTCTTGTTACGAATATTTTTCTTTTGGGAGTCTTTTCAAAATATCTTTCAACCATGCAATAGCGTTTAAAATCTTCAATCTTTTCCTGTACTTTACTAGTTTGAAAATATAGACTTGCGACAGTGGTTGGACTTGTACCTGAATTTGGTAACTTGCTAATATTCAACTAAAATATCTAATTATATTTTTAAAACGCATTTCATGGTATATCGTGTACTTTTGAACATGTACTAATATGTTTACACACTTTGTACCTCCTTAAATAATGCATACACATGTATAATGTTTGTATTGATATCATCTGTAATTATTAAGTAATGACAGTAATGAGTAATAAATTATTATTATGACTACAATTAATTGTAATCTAATATTCTAGGTGTCAATTATAAAATTGTGTTTACAATTTGTGAAAGACTGTTTGTTAGGTAATTAAATTAAAATTGCAGGAATGATTCTGAAAAGTTGACTTTTCATGCTAATTAATATATAATTGTATATATACTCGTGTTTGTCATATTTGAATAAAATATTGAATAGACAATTCCAATCCCCGTCATATTTTAATTTTAAATATCAAAGCAAGAAAGAAGGGTAAAATTATACACATTATTATCGCCAAAGAATTTGAATTTCCATTGCAGAATGATCATTGTTTTACATATTTTTAGTAGTCGATTGAATGGAAAAGTGCATTATATATGGACGATGCATATATAATGCATATGCTGATATACGATGCATATATACGACGATACATAAGCAGCACCTAATATTTATCATCAATTAAAGTCCTTCAACAAAACCGGCCCAATGGTATATTATGTAGACATGCTTGAAATCGAAGTTAAAACTTTTATTGTCCATTTAGGTTTCCTCATTTTTAGCATGAGCACATCATCCCACGTCGTCACGTTCATTTTCATTATCTAATCACACAAAACCTTTTCCGGTCATGTACTCAGTAACTATACAGCGCAGTTTGCGTGTGCAATAATATATCTGTAAATAATAAACAACAGTAGGTACTTTTAAAGACATTTAAAATGAATTCATATATGAACCTGATAAGGATTATATCAGTAGATAGTAAAGAAGGGCATTAACTGACATGCAGAATAATTTAGAATTACTGGAAACCTGCATTATTCCACCTGTATTTAAATTGCTAACAGTATGTAGAATTTTAATTGATTGAGAAAATTAATTTTCCGTTTCAGAATCTATACAATTCTATGATCTACAAAGTATTTCCAACCATAAGGCAGTAATAATTATTGTCACATAATCGAATTATCATAATATTATTATTTATCAGTGCAGCTAAAATTATATATGTTTAACACTTCAGATTGAACTTTTAAAATGTTTTATTAGACATATCATTCAACAATAATAATTTGTTTTGTTAGTGCGTTTTTTAAGCCATAAAAACATGTGAATCAATCAAATTGAATCCACATCACACAAAAAACTATCCACAAACTATAACATTTTAGTCCACTTTCTATTCTATACTGGCAATGATGTCTCACCGTAAAAGTGTTTTCAGTGATAGGGGACATCCTGAATCAGATAATAAAGTTAAAGAAACTAAAAGTAAGAAAATAACTTTTTACATCCTATATACTAATTACTTACTACATAATTTATTTTTGGCATTCATCCTGGTGAATTTGGAAATTCTTATTTTACTTTTTCAGTCAACATTGAAGAGAGATTCTTGTTGTCTAATAATGTGTCCAATACCAATAACAATGATACTTTTGTAGGTAATAATGAATACTACATTTCTTGTAAACTTTGACACTTCGACAAACTTCAACTTTGCAATAACTTTTATCTATATGCATGGATCTAAAATTACATATATTCATAATTAACTCATTATGCATGTTTGGTGGTGGGTGATGGTCCCGGTAGGTAAATATTCTCTTGAAGAGCGGCAAGAGCATCGGGGGAAAAGAAGAAACCGTTCATTTTTGCCTAGTAGTGAAATACTTCCAGATGTAAATGAAAAATATGCGGAAGCATGGCTGGGATTAGGAGCCCCAATATCATACCCCTTTTTGAGGTTCTTATGGGCCATTTTCCAATGGGCATTGGACAATTTCTTCTTAGTTAAAAATACATACAACGCAATAACCGAGAAACAAGACTCAACTACCGAAAATAAGTAGGTAGATTATTACAATACAATACTACTAGCTATAATATTATAGTGAAGTTCAATAATGCAGCAATTTCGGAGCTGAAGAGCGTTTTCCAATGAAAATTAATTTACTACGCTTTACTGCAGCTATCTAAATGCTTGTCTGTAAATTAGACAACAATTTAACGCTATTTATATATTACTATTTGGCATAAATAACATCTGAGCAAAAATTAATCCAATATATAAAAATTCAAAAATTATAATTGAAAAATTGGTATTCCTAGTTTGTGGATTGCAGGGATAACGGTTGCATTTCATATCATCTGCTGTGTTCTTATTTCAATCGCTGATTCCTACAAGTATTATTTTATTTCAAATGTTTTGAAAACAAGGTTTATGTCCTTTGTTACAACTTTATGATGGAATAATGCTTTTCTTAATTCTTCATAGTAAAGAAGCTATATCTGGACTGAAAAAATCCAGACTTCAATTCCTTCGATTTTTAGCACACGTAACACTTACGATGAAATTTTTCCGGTAATTGCATGTAAATTATTCCTAATAATAATATCCATCTGTAGTTGTGCCGTGTTTTACATAATAAATTAATTAGTATTGTTTGTCTTGCAGTTATTTAACAGCCTATTTAGAAAACAGGAGGAAAAATCAGCAATTAATTGAGATACACATGAACCGAAGGCCAATAACAAGGTATTATTTTATATTAGTATTTGAATGAAAATGATATAGCTGGATACCGTAGTTTGTCGATAATGTAATGTCAAAGCTGAAATTGTTTGCTCAGAATATCAAATTAAAATACTAAAAAGATTCCAGAGGAAAACTTAATATTCAATCTTTTGGCAAAATATATACCGACAAAGAAGTTATATAGTTGCCAATGAAAAATTCTACCAATTATTAATGTAGTACCTAATTATAGATATTATGTCATACAAAAATCCCAAAATCCCTGAACTACTATTATAACATTTATATTATAACTTATTTTGTTGGAAAATCTATGTATTTCCAGACGAGAAATAGCATTTGTTGTTAAATTAAAGAAAAACGATTACGTGGAATGCCACTATGACCTGATTGAGGCATTTTTTAAGACTGTCCCTGCTGCTCTGCTTCAAGTTTTCTTTATGTTCAAGTCTATGCCCGATGCCCGGTTGAAATTGACAACTACGACTGACCGTAATTAAATTAGAAATAGATTAGTTTCTCAATTTATTCCACATCCATTAATTTTAGCTCAATAAAACTCAAAACTTTTATTTTGAATTAGAGGATAGGTTTGCCACTGTTTTCTACACGATACTTACAACTTCAGTTACAGCCACTAATTACCAATACAGTTATTTAATGTACAAGAAAGTTCTGCATTTCCAAGATTGCTTTCGTTCAAATTTTCGACTAACAATGAACTTGAATATTCCCGGAGATTTCAGTTTTGTAGTGACACTCATTGCTTTTATTGCGACGATTGGTAAGTACTTACACAATAATTTGCTATTTAAGACAAAGGAAATATTTTCCGGCTCGAAAATTTAAATTTAAAAATCGTTTGCAGGAATTCGGATGTGCTTTTACTCGTTCATACTTTTCTATAGTCCATTGGAATTCTTAGTAACAATAGGAGGAATGTTGATATTTAATTGGATGTTCTTTTTTAACTGGAAAAGAAGTTCATGGAGATTTCGTGCAGTGTTCGAAAATCCTCTTTATGGAACACCGTGGTTGATTTTCGATTTTATGGACATGTGGATCAGTCTTTTCATTCCTGGAGTGCACTATCCAAAACCCCTGGATTATTTCCTCAATTTTTACTGTACAACAATATTTGGCTTCATAGTTTTTAAAAGTGGAGTTTTCCTGATTCCAGAAGTTTTCGCCGGACGGGGAAATGGAACTGAATATTCTGTTTTATTCCAAAAGGATAACAACCCGACAATTTCACAAGCTTTTATTGATGAAATAGTTTACTCGAAGTTAGAACAACCTGCACCTGTCAACTGCACCTTAGAAATTACAGAATCAGACCTGAAACCTCCAACAACTATCGACGAAGCCGTATTTTTTATCTCTTCACTGATACAGCACTTAGTACAAGTTCATGAATATGTGACACTGCATCAAATGTCTTACGCTGATTTTTTCAACACTGCCATTTCCTACATGAATATTGTTAATTTATTCTGCCTGTTCTACACTATATTAATGAATGCTTTCAAATTTCATGATTTGAACTTTCCAGCACAAATCGCTAACGATTTTTTCATGGAAATTATTGGAAACGATGCAGAGGATTGGAATGATGTGGACAAAATCAAGAAATTTTTGTTGTTTGCCATTTTACCGAATTCTGTATTCTTTAATCAGTTTAATTCGCGAATCAATTGCAAGGTAACTACATGGGAGACCATCCCACAGAAAAATTTCAACAAGTTACTGACATGGTTGAAAACAGCAAAGATTCCTACTTCAAACAAGAAGTTTAATAAATATTGTGTCCCTGTTGTTTACTTGTACAACCTCTTCTCTCCCTATGTTTATCCTGAACGAATCAGATCTCCGAAAATCAATTGGGATGTCGACGATGACCTTCATAACATAAAATTGTATGTAAATAACCAAGTGCTGAAGGAGCAACTGTGCTGTTTTGCAGATAATGTATTTTTATGTTTGGAAAATACTCACGTTTCAAGTGAAAAAATTAGTCTGGAGGAAAAAGCAATCGTTAAAGAACTCCTGGCAGTGTTTTTCAAAAATTACGACGAAATTATGAAGAATACTACCTCTTTGAGACTCGCATTAACTTTTGCCTTCATGCAAAAGAAAGTGAGTAAAGGGTCATCTAACACAAGTATGCAATTCTTAGGAACATCAGAATTGAACAATTCCGATAATAAGACTTATTTTACAAGAATGGCAAATGCAATTATGAAAAGAAGACAGGATTCAACAGAGTAATTTGTACATCTACGTATTAATAATTTTTTACTGCTAAATACTAAATAGTAATAAATATTATGAAGCTACTTCTTTTCAATAAACTTTTTTAATTAAGCATTTGCTGCGTATATTATACCCATACCGTATGTGCACACGGTTCTAAGTCATCATAACACCTACGCCGAAAGACCTACTGCAAAAATACCAGTGAAATAATATTTATATGGATAATAATTGTATAATTATATGGGTAATTATACAATTCTTATCGTAATGGATAATTATATGGATAATTTAAAATTTAAATGCTTTACAGCACATACTAACAACAATGTTTCCCAGTTCTGATCATTTGCGCTTAAAAATTGATAGTGACTTTGAGATATACAGTTTTCTTAGAAATTAGGTATCACAAGGCTGTGACAGGTAAACGGCTAAAACACTTGCATTGCATAATGCCGTTAGCCCAGCAGAAGCTGTTGCTGTAAGGAAAGGTCTTATGAAAAGACACATATAACTTTAAATTGCTCCTGTTCTTTAAAACTGTAGGAATAATTTTCGTAGAAATTAGTCCTTATCACATAGTTTGTTAAATTCTCTTCGACAAAAAAGTGTGCTACTTCTATTTCCAACGAATCGGTTATGATAATATGAAGCTTTGCATGGTTCTTCGAGATTCGAGACACTGAATAAATTATTTTTATTCATTTGTGTGTAAAAGATTGCTGAAATGATTTGAAATAATGGAATATAAATGCTAGAGACAGTCAACAGTTCTAAAAGGGACATACTATGCATGTATGTACTTTTCTCCCATTTAATCCTCCAAGAAGCTTATCTCTTTTAAGCTAAAAATATGCTACCTTCTCTCCTTGCTTGTTCTATGTCTTCCTTCCATTCAATCCGATCCCTGTCTCTTTTTTCGATCCTTAAGGAGGGGTTGGAGTTATTTCAAGTTCTGATTCAAGAACAACGGCGTAATTTAGAGCAATGAAATAAACATTTTAGAAATCTGTTCATATTTTTCGAGATCACAGATTTCCAACATTTTCAAAAATAAAATTCTGCAAATTCAGGGTTTTTTGGAGTCGGGGAATGCAAAAAGAATTTCGATTTTCATGACATACTTAGAACGACAAAGTTTCATAAGTCAGAAACATTCGCCTTAAAGAGTTAATATTTTCGGCTATTTTGGATATTTTTTGCAACTTTGAATGTTTCCCAAATTCTTGGAATCTGATCTGGAAAATATGGCATTTTAAATTGGACTCAACGCTACAGCACCACAATGACATATAGAATCCTTGTGGGGAACTTTTAAAATTCTTTTTTCAAGTTATAATGTCTCACAGAATCCAGTCAAGTACTCCTTAACCTAAGTAGGTAGTGATAAAAATAGGTATACCTGTACTTATACAAGTACTAAAAAAATTCAAATCTCTTTATTTGAATACATGTCTTCACCTAATGGATTGAATTTAAAAATAATCTTGTTCTTTAGAACTGAATACATACTTTTCTTAGAATTTACGTATTCAAAAGATCAAGAATTTACGTCAGTCGTTAGGCAGACGTCAGGTGCAAGCGTCAGTCTGTGGCAGATTGGTCGTTAAATATTCCATTGCAAGGTCCTGCAATTGTTGCTTCTTGGAACGGCTACTGTTGTAGTATAATGCGGAACCATTTTAAATGTTTCTCCTGACACAGTACAGCTCAGAAGAGTGAAGTATAAAAGGAAGAAAAAAAGTTACTTGATCGTCAGTTACTTTTTGGATAAAACCTTGGACACAAGAACTTCATTCATTCCAGAAAATTTGTAAGAACGAAATGGCGTCCCTCAAATTCTTCCTGATTGTCCTGATTGGATTTCTAGTTCTCGTTCAACTTTCCCAAGCTGCTCCTAATGTATTTCAAAAACGAATTACAATTAAAAATATATTTTTCTATTCCATAAAAATTGACTAATTGATAATTATTAATGTTTTTCATTGTTCATATTTAGGATTTGTCGGAAGATATTGCAACAGGTTCTCATGAAGGACACAGAAAGGTATAACCAATTTATAAAATCACTTTCAATGACATCGATTAGCCATACGTACCCTCCAAAAGTCTTAAAGCTGATTTAAAGCTTTAAAGTCGATTTATGTCTACTTGGTTTGCAATTTAACAATTTTATTATAATTGAATATAGTTATTCGCAGGTATGGGGACCAACCAATAATTTAAAGTGTAGTGACTTCAATTTTATATTCACGAATCACGATATTTTTAAAGATTTATCAATATACCTGTTTTACAATGTTTAGATGTGGTTTAGGATTAAGGAAAATAACTACTCTTGACTTTATAAATCATGTTTTAGTCTAGTCGTCTCATTAATCACCCAATTTGGGATTTTTTTAATTTCCAAAATACTTCATAGAACCAAATTTTAGTGTTCTAAAGTTTCTAAAGATTTTTCTGGGTAATCCCATCTACATCTCCCTAATTGCTTAACAGCATTTGGTCAGAATTTCTATGAAATAATCTAATTAATATTCTAGACAGCTTGAATCGGGGATATGTCCTAGGAAATAATGCTAAATAAAATATTTAATTTTTACCCAAATGTATACTAACAACGAATTGTTTTGACAGGGGCGCTGGGGACCTCAAGACAGAGGAGCTGGTGAAGAATGTACAATGTTTGCAGGGCATTGTAGCGACGGGCTAGTATGTGCACCGTGCCTTGTTGCGGCCTGTGGAGATAAGAAAACGATCTGCCAGTGAACGAAAGGGGCTGTCAAATTTTTTCAACTTTTTTACCACCATACTAAGTACATTTTTTATACATTGGCTTATCTTCGTTTCTCGTCGTCTATTGTACTCTATTGTATATTTTTGTCTACTAGTTGTATTAATTTCCTAAAATAGTAATCAGTAATTGGATGAAATTGTCAAGACTGGTATTTATGTTTATTTTCACACAGCAATTCATTGTACTGAAACTGTTTTGCATTATTTGACTTAATGTTTTTATCCTTGTCTTATTCTTTTCCTATTTTGCCCTTCAAGGAGAACAATGAATAAATATATTTAAAATTTTGAACAAAAATACATCCCGTTGCAGAATTATATTCGTTATTATTATTTGTTGAATCGATTATGATTTTTCATATGTGTGTGCATAAATCTACAAAAGGTTCATTGTGCCACCAATTTATATAAAAAAGGCTGGTCATGGGTTATTCAATTCATAAAGCACAAACTTGGCAAAACTGCATCGTATTCCAGAATTTTATTTAATATTGTTTTGAAAAATGATCAACGATTGTTTGTAGTTTCGATTTCATTTTCCTTAAAATATGTGCATAAGTAGTAACAGATATTTATGAGTGGGGTGGGTGAGTTTATGTGCAATTCAGTTCTGAAAGTTTCTTTCAAAAATACTTAATTTTTTAAAAGGTTATCGCTGATATAATATAATAAATGCTAATGACATTCCAACATGACCCTAACCTCCGTTTCCAGACAAATTAACATCTTTACAGGTATTCGTATTGCAATGGTCGGTTTCAGCGCTCTAGTTAGTTACTTGCAAGATTCAATACTTTTGTCAGTTAAAGGCATGGCCAAGTAATTGAGCACCTTCATATGAGAATTACATATCGTAGTATATGTATTTAATCTAATGTGTGATTAATTAATCAGTATTTGGAATTACGCAATGTTATCATGTAAGGTGGACTAAAACGTCAGAAAATGCTGGCCAAGACATTAATTCTGTCTGCAATCATTTAGTTTAATTTTCCACCCTTTGACTTTTTGCAACACAATTACTCTCGAAGTTAATTTATTTTTTTACGTGAAATATCTGAAACAAATCGAATAGTAGGTTTTATTGCAGTAGGTGTTATTGTTGTAAGTGTTAACGAGTAGACCTCATTGTCTGTAGTTCTTATTGCAAGTAGGTATTAATGCTGGTAGATCTTTTCGTACGCAGCAGTGGCAGCAGGTGTTATTTCATCCGTATTTTTGCAGTGGGTCCTAGTCCTTTCGGTGTAGGTCTATTGACATGGTACTGTGCATACACATAATGATTTTCTCATTACTTAATTTACTATTTAGAACTAAATTCATAATTGCCATTTTTCATGCAAAATGCTTTAAAATCAGGAACAATGAACCTCTTGCATAGAAAACCAGTTTATTTGTAAATCTAATTAATTGTATTGTTGTCTTATCTCTAATCTGGGCAACAACGAGCATGCACTTAAAACTTTTTTCCGTTATCATGTGAAAGTTGGCTCATTTTGTTTCAGCCAGTCATACGGTTCCATACAAACTTTCAATTTAAAAATCGTCAATAATTCTCTTTAATCTTCACCTGATAGTAAAAATTGCAGAATAACAACTTATGGGCTTATTTTTAAGCACAATTCAAGAATTGAAATAAATAAAGATTATATCTATAGTAGTTTAGTGTCCTGAAGTAGGTACTCGACTTACTGGAGCATAATAAACTGAACTGGTAGTGTACGTATACTTAGAAAAAATCAACGATGATAATACTATATCTGAAATATATCTCATGGTCATTCATGACTATGACTGAATCTATGTAGCACTAACTAGTAACTGGCAGAAGAGTGTACACTGTTGGTTGTTGTTTTAACGTACTGGTTATCGAAATTAAATCAAAGAATTTTACTTAAAATTTAACCCATTGAATTGGGGAAAATTGTGGAAATAATGGTGAAACAAAAGTCGAAATGGTTAACTCTAAGAAATTTTCTATTTCTGTTAACTATTTTGAATGTGTCTGCCCTTGAAACTTTCAGTCCGGAGGCCAAAGAACTCGAGTAATTAACTAAATCAGCATAATCATTTTTTTCTCCTGTTAATACGAATCTTTTTTTGAATCATGTCAAAATTGTTGCATTATTATCAACATACTTAAAACATTAACAACATAATTAAAACTTGAAATCATCAAATTAGAACTTGAAATCATCAAATTAGTACTCATGAAATTAGTTTTTGTCTTTTTTAGAATAGAATTTCCATGGACTTGGAGTTGTGTCGCTGAAACGATCGACGGACCTTCCTGTCAACGACAAAAATATAATTCCACAAGTGGTTTGGAAAAAATACCTTTAAACATTTGTTGGTTGACCTGTGGCCAACATGGAAGTTTATGGCCTTACCCGTCTATAAGCGTAAATCATTGTTGTAGTAAAAAAAAATTTTTTTAAGCATATTAAGAGTTTACTTCATGATTTCTATCTTGTATAATATAGACTTCTCTTGGAGATACACTTACTGGATTTAATACGGCTAATTTGTCATTTGAAAATGTGACTGTGCCAAATCAAGAAATCCGAACCATGGTGGATTCAGCCATTGGTATATTTTTGAACAATCTGAATACGGTAATAAAATAATAAATAACAGTAAATATAGTAGAAAATAACATCAGCAGTGTAAATTAATTTTTTAAAATATGAATTCCTATAACAGACTATAGAAGATGGTGGAGAATCGGGAAATACTCAGAATGCAGTAGAAGTTTCTTTATTAGTTCGCAATGCAGACAGTCGAATTAATTTGGAAATCGATGAATCTTATTCGTTGAAAATCAGCACGAATACACAAGTATAAAATCAGATGCTCTAAAATTATTTAATTTATAATTGTGAAATGATTTCTGACCATGGCCGTATTGAGGGGGAGCATACCGGGCAAAGTACATCGAAGTCCGAGAAAAAAGGAAATTTTTGGAAAAATAGGCAAAAAAATTCCTCGTTCCGCGCGAAATGAGAGATATTTCTTCAATTTTTGGGCTAAAACCGCAAAATTTTTCACGCTACGCGCGAATTGGAGCATTCAAAAATATTTTAATAAAATGTGTTTGGCTTTGCCCCCCCCCCCTCCGAAACTCAGTTCTAAATACGGCCATGTTTCTGACTCAGTTCATATTATGATCAATAGTTCATAGTAATATTATTCTTTCATTTCTTTCAGGAAAATCCTTATTTAGAAAAGGTAAAAGTAGAAATATCTGCTGCAACATATTTTGGAGTTCGTCACGGATTAGAGACTTTATCTCAACTGATAGACTTCAATGGAGAATTGAACTTTTTGCAAGTAAGGAAAATATGAGTTAGGATCGTACTTAATCGTATCGTATAAAAGTATCGTATTGCGGTTCCGCTATAACTATGTTGGGCTATCCTACTGTATTAATCAGACCGCTGCCATACCTACCTTGGTAAT
>JAAAYG020024189.1:0-17529 GCA_009936455.2 Tomocerus minor | reverse complement strand
TTCAATGTATTCACAGGGGAGGGGGGGTGTCAAAAATCGGGAAAAAGTGGTCTTCGTAGTATATGGACGCTCCCTTATTATGATTATACTTATATGCTACTCTTCTGCCTACGTAAATAAATGTTCCGTCCTGCCCGTCCTTATTAACCAGACTAATACACATTCATGGAGAAGGCACTTACACATGGAATTGGAAAATAGCCTACTCTCTTATTATGCCAGCCACCGATAATATTAAAACTCTGCTAGAAATGTAACAGATCTCTAGATATGTATATACTTTTACTAACTCGGCTTATTTCTACATCATCTCGCTACATAATAAAATACGGGAAATAAAGTATCCCATCGGGCAATTGGATTCTATCTCCAATTTTATTCAGTCCCAACCTACCCCCTCCATTTCAACCACCTTCTCTTAAACATTAAAACGAGAAAAGTCAATTCACATGCCAAAGTTTTGCTCTTCTGTTTTTGTTACAAAGTTTTAGCTAGATCTGGCGAGTTTTATTTTTGTTATTTGTTATTTAACTTTTCGATCTAGCTCACATTGTTTTTAAATCATTATATTTTAATTCTCCATTAGATATATCCAATTTTTCAGTAGGTAACAATTTCCTGGTTTAGTTATGGCTACGTTTATGCAATTGACATATTGCAGTCGTATTTGTATAGTTGAATATTCCTATACAATTAACTATTAACCACCTATACATAAATATATCTATCTCATATCTATATATAAATATATCTATATCTGCCTCATGTGTATATAATGTACAATGATTATATACCAAAAGTCTTCAATATAATAAATATGATGTATGTGCACACACTACGTGAATTGTAATGGGAGCATATCCGTAAAACCCTGATATTTATTTTTTTCTTGGACTTTTATATAGGTAGGTAGTCGTTTTATTGTGAACTTCACCCTATTATATTATAGAGATGATGATATTGTATTGTGTAGGTGTGTATATAGTGCGTGTAGACTGTAGGTAGTTCATGTGTGGAGGAAAGATAAGGATGATAACAAGAATGAAAAGAAAGAAAGTTGTGTTAGATGATCTTATAGTTCATGGGGTGTAAGTGCGTGATGGGAGATAGTAATAAGAGAGAGACAGGCAATATATTACACGCGTTGTTACAGATTCTTCCATCTGCATGACAGTTCCTAATTCCGAGATGCTCTTTCGGGGATTCCCACCAGATAATCGAAGGATTCAGCTTTCCCATTGCAACATTTGCAACAGGAGCTCTCTTATTATTAGCCACAGTCCCTTCCACTCTCAACAGACAATGTCCACCCACTACAAAACACAATACCTACCTACCCAAGAACATATACATACATTCATACATACATACATACATATAAGTACTCGAGTCTCACAAAATCAGAAGAACATTACATAACTACCGAAACACACGTGTTAGCTGTAATTGTAATGCTCGTAAACTAATTCTCTTCTCCTTCGGCGCACTATTTTCAGCTTTTCATATTTTCCTGTGCCATTATTTACTTGGCCAATCATTGTCGGTTTTTATGGTGAAAGTCGCAACTGTTGAATGAAAAAATGAAAGAAAGCGTCGGGTGATATAAAGGGCATAACGCACCTGCTCTATTCACAAATGCAGTTTATCACCTCGTGAATCATGAGCGAATTGCATCTTAAATATTCAAACAGCACACTTAAATTTTTATGGCAGCATGGTGTGTTTTTATGACTATGACATCAGGAACATTCATATACATATATAAAACGTATAAAATTGTATATATGCATTCTAAACATTATAACAACTTTAACAACACAAATAAATACAATTGTACGGAACTGGAACTACCTGTTGTAACGTTTACGCAGGAATTTTTGTCCAAAGATATGTTATTCCAACAATATAAAATATTTTTTACTTGATTATAGTGCTTTTAAATGAACGATGTATACCTGGGCATAAATCCACAGATAATTAAAGTGTGAAATCTGTAGAAAATTATTTATTTCCTCTTCTTATTTCCGAATGGGTTAATTAACTCTAAGAATTTGTAGGAGAAAGGAGTTAGTGTTGGGGATTGGGAAGAAGAGGGCAAGTTTGCAAAGTGGAAGTATCACTCCATTTGCGCTGACACTTAAAATTCGTTTTCTTTTCTCTACTTTTACCGTCTACCCACCTCTGAACAATAGATACCTACCTAGTGTATGCATGAGAATTATATAGTTAGCTGTTTGGAGATGATAGCGTTCTATTTCTAACCCCATTCGAATTCTCTATTAGATACCTACCTATAATATTATATAGGAGTATACATAGGTATCTAATAAGGAGATTGGATACAGAGAGCGAAAGTTAGGCGAACAAATAAGGGGGATGTTATTAGGTAGCTCTTTTTCCTCTTCTCTTTTTCCTACCTATTCTCTTGCATTTCTCGAAGACTCCTCTTCTGTCTGTTTGTGATATAAAATAGCGGATTGGGGGAGGGAGAGAAGCACTCTTCAATCCAAGCACTCTCCTCTTCTTTTCAAAGTCTAAAGTAAACGAAGCCAAGGATGAATCCTCCCAAACTCCATGAAAAAACTCCATCCAAAATAAAATCCATGTAAATAGCCAAAGCTGAAGATTTTCAATGCGGCAGACAGATCAGAGCAGCTAATAATACCCGCTTTATTTCACTCCACGATGCCCACCTAAAAGCAACGCATCAAATCTAAATTAAGGTTGCCACTTTTCCAACAGGAAAAATTGCGACATTTTACTGGCTGTAATAGAGAAGCAACACAGATTACGGAAAAATAATGATTTAAACTTTCAGTATTATGGAAAATAATAAAGAAAGTTTTGCAAAGAGTGTATAAATTTGACCTTTTTATGGTAAAGATTCTTGGTATCATAAAATGAAAATACCAAAAAATATATTTACGCTTAATATAAATTATGCTCAAATATACTGATGAGAATTTTGACATTAAAAAGTACACAAAAGCATTTTATTTTGAATTTAGAAAATTACCAACATTTGAATATTATCATTCTAAAATCGAATAAATAGAGTTTTTGGTTATTGGGGATTTGTTGATTTTTCTACAAAATTTTAAAAATGGCAGCAGACTATAGTTTAAGTTCAAACGGAAGAAATTGTCAAAAAATAAGCAATATTATTCCAAAATCAAATAAATACCAAAAAAAATTGCTATTTATTTGAGTATTGAAGAATGGATGACGACGAATGGCAACCTTAGACTAAATCCAAACAGGAAATAGTGAAATCGTATGAAAACAGAGTTGAGACTGTACTGATTAGTTAGAATTTTCCCTGTTGGTTGGAGAGAACTTTCTTTTGCAGCCATTAGGTATTTATACGCATCAATATTATGAACTGAAAATCTGTCAGGCACAAATGTGCATTGTGGGTGTCATGTCGTGGTAATCCCCATTCTGCAGCTACACATCATTCCTCACATTTCATGCAACTTCCTTGAATGCCAAGTCCAAGTCCTGTCTCATTCAATAAAGTTCTTTCACGGCTTCCTTTCCCGCTTCATCTCATTTCACGGGTTCTCTCTTTTCTCTCCCTGATCGAGGCCTTCTGTTCAGCTCTGCTCTTCTCCTGTCTCAAGTCTTGCTGGAGTGGAGTCTAATGACATTATGGAGATTTCACACTCCACTGAGCTCCGACCGACAAGTCCTTGAAAAAATTATAAATTTTCAAATGCTAATCTCCGATGCATTCTCCACTCGTCTGCCATATTACTACTTTAAGGCAGCAGCGTAATCCGCTCCAATAAATGTACATGCACAGCTCCAGCCCATATTTACCCTTTGGCCATTTGATGCGACAAGATTGAAATTACCATTTTCCCCTCCTACTCATTATATCTTTAACATTAGTCCGCAATTTACAATGTGAAGAAACATATTCTGTTAAGAATATAACAGATTATATTGTTGGAATTGTAATACAGACAATGTAGGGAGAGTTTTTTCGGTGAGATGTGACAGGAAGCAGAAAGAAAACCGCAATTCGTGATCGTGGGAGTAGAAGGACGAGACTAAAAGTCGAACAAAACGGAATTGGAGTGATTCATTTAGAATTTTCATAATTCCTTGCTCGGAACGAGTAATTGTGGTTTCCTTATTTTTGTCCTTTCTAAGGCTTCTACCCGACACCCTCATTCTGTCCCCAACAAATAGAAGTAGAAAAGTATCTGTCACCCGAATAAGTGTCACCCAAAGTCTCTATTAGGTTAGAACAAAAAAGTTCAGGCTTATTTACCTCACATACTTCATTTCAAAATTTTCGCTCCGCCATCTCAGGGTATGAAAATAGGGACCACGGATTGAAACAGAAAAATATGGAAGATGTTTTTACTTATATTATAAAGGATCTGAATATAAGGAATACATATTATTTGGCTTACATGGTTTTAATAGTCGGAAAAGATAAATATCATATCCCGAATAAAATTGTTTTCCTAAAGTGTCTTATTTTACAATTCTAACATGGATATTGTCCAAAAATTTTAGCTACTTTTCGATATTAAGAAAAGTTGACAAAACTTATTGATATTAGAAATGCGACATTGCAAATTGCAGGATGAGGATAAAAACCTAGCCATGCATGCATTGTCATAAGGGAGATAATGTCATAGGATTTAGTGGTGAATCTTTTGAAATGGGAATTATGCAAAGTGATATTCAAGGTCAGATACACTTGCTGCAGTAGACTGTGTAATTTAAAAATGTTGAATGTAAAATTGGTGCTACATGGTGTAAAAGAAAAGGAACCCTGTTCCATTGTTGTGGATGAGAGAGTGAGTGGAGAAAGGATGGAAGAGCGTAGAGAGAAGTACCTAGACGGTAGGGTAGCGTTGGGTAGCTATAAATGTAAAAGAGGAGATGATGCAGACGTTCTCAGTTTGAATGAAATGAATCCAATCGGATTTCGGCTAATTTGAATCATAGGGACGGGGAATGAGAGAGTGAGAGCGTCGGCTGTCAGGGGAAGAATCATCGGATGAGTCTGAATCCGAAGCGACTCTCCCGTCTTCTCGATTTCAGCAGCCGAAAGGACTTCACCTTCTCATTTCCCTTCATTCGGCATCCAGACTCCTGTCCGTGCACACACCACAAACCCAACCACCGACGAACCGCTGACTTGAGCTGAAGCCAGAAGATCAAACGGAGAGAAAGAGCTTTTAACCGAGGAAGAAGGATAGACCACAAATCTCCCCGCCGCCGTCTCTCCATTTCCCCTCCCGCAACTTATTCCTTTCAAATAATAATCATCTCTTGCCGAATTTTCCGAACTAATTATTAATTCTTGAGTTTGTGGAGCATCGTTGAAGAACTAGCTCATAAATAAGTTCTGGCTAATTGAAGAGAGTTGATATTTGAGAGTGAAGTTCTAATTTCCAAGTGCAATGAGGAGAAAAGAGTGAAGAAGAGTGTTCGGAGAGTTGATCGCGTCGGTTGTCGGTCGCGGGACTTGTCCTTTGTTGGCACTTGCTATAGCTCCTTTATTCAATTCACATTGTGTTGTGCCAAAAGCCATTTGTTCCAGATGTTCCCCCATCATTTCCATAGCATGATCTTTTATTAAGGGAGCCAAGCGGCCGGTGTGTGCGTCCTTCTACTTCCACAATAAATATTATCCCGTTATTCAATTCCTATTACACATTCCAGAATCAACATATTATATTTCGTGGTCGTGTCGTGTCGTGTGTGAATAATTTAATAACTATCCACAATCCTCGAGGTTTTTGGAGGGATTCCATTGAAATCCTTCTCTTGCCTTAAAGCACAACACTCGACACTCCTCCTGTTCATTAAATTGACCTTGACGTTCCGCCCCATCAAAATTATCAAGGATTTTATTCATGCATTGTCCGTGTTGAAGGAGCTCCTGCTGCAAAATCATCTGGAAAATGTGCCAAAGGATTTTCCAGTTTTCGTCTTTGTTCTTCCTTCTTCCTTGTAAGAGCGGGTTTCATTTAAAATTTACATAATTTTAGGCATCTTAAGTGTTTTCAATTGTAGCATGCGTAGATATTCATTGTAGATTCAGGTAAAACCCGGTAAATCCATCGGGAACATCCCTATAAACTTTTATCTAGATAATCTCCGGAAATATCTTGCGAACAGAAATGGATTTGCATTTTGTCATTATCGTTATTTTAGTTTTAGACAGTTAATAATTGAGTTTGGAGGAAGGAATATAGGGATGATACACAAGAAAATATATTTTCGGCAGAGAGATAGAGAAAGTGGCGTGAGATGGGAATGAGCCAGAGAGAGAGAGGAGATTTTGCATAGGGAATGTCCAATTAGATGATTGCGTTTGAGTGGATTAGAGGAAAAGGGTGTCAAGGGACTCGTCACTTTTCTCCAGCAGTGCCACAACGACGCTCATCTTCAATGGCACTGAGGAGAGAGGGAAGGCAGCGGATTAGAAATCTCCTTACCTTAACTCGCAGAATCTGCATGAAAACAAGGAACTTGCCCTCAAGTGCCATTCCAGATATGAAAACACACATTAGCGTCATTGTGAGAGAGGAGATAAGGAAGAGTTAAGAAGATGCTCCAGCCAACGGGACAGATTTAGCCGCAGCAGATGAAGAATCCAAGATTTCCTTCTCCTCTCTCCCCACGCACACATACAAAAAGCCAGGGATTCAAACGGACATTCCCACTCCCAAAAGAACAAGAAGCACGAAAACAAAGGAAAAGCCGAAATTCAAAGATTACATTCTCGGAAAATTACAAGCGTTGGGAGCTGGAAATGGATTCTTGCAATTTGAGATTACCGTATTGCTGGATTTACATCCCTGGGGATTTATTTCTTTCTTTTCTGCCTTTGTTGTTCCAATCCATGAATCATACTCCAGCTCATTCTTTTCTCGAATCTGCTGAATAAGTTCGATTAAAAATTGAGATTATTTGCAAAATAACAACGGGATAACCCAAATTGCAATTTGACTTTTGATTTACAAGCCTTTCCCAGTATTTTTTTGGCGGGGTATTTAAATTTCGTGCTACGGCATCGTTTTTCATGTCTTGGTTTGAGAAAGAATGTTTGTTGGTCCCGGGAATAAATAAAAAGAATTTAAGAAAGAAATGAAGGCTAATCGTTAAAGAGATGGAGAGAAAGAAGTGAATTCCTTTCGTGAGATTCCTTAGAGCAGTCACTCATCCATGATTCTATTGCGTGCGTTTATTTTCCAGGCTAAGTGAGTGGAATGGAGCAGAAAAGAAGGGGAGGGAATGGAATAAGGGAAATTAGTCGTTCATTGACAAAGGAAAGCGAAAGCAGAGATACAATAGATAGACAGAAAATAAGATACACCATGAAATGCATGATCCTGGAATTCTGGATAATGTGTCTGACTGGATGAGTTACTAGTATACATAGGAAGATATACACAGTTTGGTTGTTGGTGAAATTCTTATTGTTCTTATTTCACCCGGTTGATCGTTCTGTTGCCCTTCAGCCCCAACCAACTGACCCCTAACAACTTCCTCCTCCTATCTCAATCAAAATCACATTGCATAACTTTACTTACTACTGGATATATATTCTCTATTTATCATCGCACTAAATCTTTCCTCTCTCCCATTCTCATCTTCCTCAATCTCATTTTATGTACATAATATTTTTCCACTCAACTATTTCGCATCTTTTATTTATTTCCTCTCTAGTTTATTTAGTGCCCCCCAACCGATAGAAACATTTCCCCCTTATTTTGATATTCCTTAAGCATAAGTCATTTTAATTAGGATTTTCTTTTCGACTCTCCAGAGTAATCGCCCCAAAAATTCGTAATAATGCTAGAAAAAGAAATGCACAATTTTCCACAATAGTTTTTCAGGACTAATTTAATTTCTTCACGAAATATTTTTGAAGAGAATAGCATTTTAAGTCATATAATTATTCATAATTTTAAAGCAAGAAAACTATAAAATGAAGAATGACGGAATAAGGAGAAAGACATTTATGAGTTCTGTGAGATGAAAATGAAAAAAAAAGTGTGAGACGCAAAAAAAGAGTGACAGGAAAGTGAGAGAAGAGAAAAGAGATGATCGCATGCTAATAATAAAACAGTGAGGCTGGATTTAGACTGATAGAAACAAATTGCTCTATTCTATTTTATGCCTAGCAAGTAGGAACATTGCATTTTGACAGATGATCTTCTACAACTCATCTTACATTTTACACTACACTTCCTTTCACATAAACAAAACAGAAGAGGCGAAGGGTGAGGAGCCGACGACGAGAGAGAGAGAGAGAGAGAGAGAGAAGGAAGGAATGAGTCAGTGAGTTTTGTGCCGCAGGGAAATCCCTCTTTTATGATATGAATGACAAACAGATTTAAATCTGCCTTCCGTTTTCAAATATTTTCATATGATAGCACACGGAAGAGACTACTTTTTCCATACGGATGAACATTTTTATTTCCAGAAACAAATCTCCCAAATCTTGGTCATAAACGATTTTTTTGAAAAGCGATACATGTTACAGGGCCCAAAATACTTAAAATAATAAACACAGGCGCTGATATTCGTAATAACTTAACATTCGATGACCTTTGTTAAAAACCATACTATTTTCAATTCTACATTGAAAGGTCAAATTGGAATTGGAAGACAATCCTAATGTAAGTACTTGCAGATATGGCGCTCATGAATTGACATACAATTTATAGCCAAATCATTTGGATGAATTTCAATGAATCCCGAATACGCATACGACGACGGTGATATATATTATGTGTGCAAATGTACTTTTGTATTTCATTTCGGTGATTGTGATTCCTGTGATATATAGAAACAAATGTTAGTCTATGTAGAGTTAGGGTTGTCTATGGTCATATAATGCCGTCATTTTCAGAATGGGATCGGGAGAGATGAAGATAATAAGTGAACACTTGCAATTTCATTCATTATTCCCAACGCAAAAAGAAAATAAAGAGATTTCAGAACCAAATACTCGAATATGACTGAAAACATAGGGGAGTGACAGAGGAGAATCTCGACATACTTGATCACATGTAGAATTAGTGTAGGTATAGGTGGTTATTTCATTCTTCCGTCTACCTGTGAAGGATAAACAACTAATTCCGAAATGACTAAGTCACTGAAACCAACCTTGGTCTACTATTATTAGTTATTATTGTTTGCTTGACTGGGCTCCCTTTATAGAGCAGACAGTCGTTGTTGTTGACTCAAATGCAGTCCCCTGCACTTTTATGGCACGTGCTGCATTTTTGTTTACTAACTCATCTCTTCCCTTTCTCCTACAGCTACGACTGCTATGCTACCTATATTATTTTTGTAGCTAGGTACCTATTTACAACAAACACCAAGTCACAGTCTGTGTCTGCTCTAAATGTGAATGCCATTTGGAAATGATTTTCTGTTTACGTTGTAGGAGTAAGGGATGTCAAGTGTCAAAGTATAGATCATATTATGGGACTGTGTTAGGGCAGTGAGAAATGATATTTCATTCAGACAGTTACTCAATGGGAAAAATAGAATAAAATGAGAAGAGCTATATATGACACTGCCTATACCTACTATTATATATACATACAACACACAATCTGATATTTATCCGTCTGCTATCTTGTTCTGTATGTAGACAATAAGATGTATAGCTACCTATAGTAATAGATTACTTATATACTTTACTTCATATTTTTCCAGCATACGAACTTAATAAACGAAGTTAATCAAAGTGTAATATAATAGCAACGTGTATGGTGAGACAGACAGAAAGAGTAAAATGTCCAATCACAGATCATATCAAATCAAATGAATGTTTCAGATTTAACTAGTAAAAGTAGTTGCATGCACTATCCTTCTGTTTAAGCCTATTCACAGTTTCGCATTTTCCCATTTCCCACACACATTTTCATAGGTGCTACTGGGAAAATTGGGAAATATGGGAAAAGTGGAAAAATTCCTGGAATTTATAAAACGCAATGGGTAATGAAAAAAATAAGGTGATAATTGTTAAAATTGTAAAAGATTTATTCATACAAAAAAACATTCTGCATTCTCCTTTTCAAGACTACAGTTAAGTTTAAGTTAATTAGTTGTAAAAAAATAAAAATAAAATATCAACATTATGTAGGTATAAATAGTCAAAACAACTATAGGCACGTTTTTTTGAAGATAGATACTTGGTTTTATAACAGTTAGTACACTTTTTGATTCTTGTAATTGTTTCATCACGCCCCATTTTTTGATTCTTTTAATTGTTTCATCACACCCCATTTTTTGATTCTTTTAATTATTTCATCACACCCCATTTTTTGATTATTTTAATATTTTCATCACACCCCATTTTTTGATTATTTTAATTGTTTCATCTCACCTCATTTTTTGATTCTTTTAATTGTTTCATCACACCCCATTTTTTGATTCTTTTAATTGTTTCATCACACCCCATTTTTCGATTTCCCAATGTTGCACCCACTTGACTTTTTATTTCTCACTTTTCCCACTGGGAAATTGGGAAGCTTCCCACATTTTGATTTCCCAGTCGAAACCATGTGTCTGTGTGGGGACTGTAGGTATAGAGTCGAGTAGTAAGGTATTGTCATTGTCAATGAGAGAGTGTTTTGTGTTGGAAGTTGTAAGGGCTGCTGGCTACAGTTTCATTCATTGTGCCTATTGAGTGATTCAGTGGGTGAGTATGATTGCAAGAGATGAGGAAAGTGAGTCTGATTGTGTTGGGCTGTTTTGGGTTGTGGGCTGAGTGGCCGGGTAGTTGGCATTGGCACACTGACTGTCGGCAAAGAGCAGTAGCAGAATGGAGTAACCCTAATCGGGCTCTCTATTGTTTCATCTCCTCTGCCGCATCATCCACCACTCCCTCCTTTTTATATCAACCCGAACTCTCATATTCTAATCTCATCTCTTATAATAAGTGTCTTATAGGCGGATAATAGGGAATCGCCTATTTCTACTTGACAGAGAGTTGGATGGAGATGGGTTGACAGGGAGTGGAAGGAGCCCATTGACCATATGGCATCATGTCATCTATCACTGCATCCACTCTTCCTTGCCCTACCACAACACAGTGCTTACTATACCCACTCCCAAAACAACCAACAATAGCACCTTACTACTTTTTACCTTACTCATCTTCTCAAAATAATTATATGTCTAGAATATATAGAAATGTATATATATATAGTTAATAGTTATATAGATGTAGTTTGTATGTCTCTGAATGAAATTCAGTTTTCACTACCTCAACGAGAGTCAGGAAAAACAATCCGTGCTTCTGACACTCTCCCATCCTTATATTCATTTTTGCACTTAAGTTTCATTGAAAGAAATCCAATTATTATTCATTTATTATAATAATATATGCTAGATATATACAATAAATATATAAAAGAAACTTGAATAATTATTAATATTGCATAATTAAAATAGGATTGGGTAGTATCAGCTATTTCCTTGTGGAGATTTCTGCGATTCCCATGCAATTTTTATTTTTGCAATTCACAGGATTTCAACTTGTAGTAGTTGAATGGGTCAAGTTAGGATCATCTCGGAAGCCGCTGTTGCTGAAGATTGAATTATGATCGGGGCTAGAGAACAAAAGGGATGTAAACAGATTAGTACAATGGTGAGATGATTGGGCTGAGGGAGTTGTTTCTTCCATTTGGGAATTGTTTCCTTTCCATCATCCACCGTCATTGTGCAGGGCACAGATGTATCCAAAATCTCCACACTCCAGCAGAGTGTTCTAGTAGCTCCATGTCTCTTAATGATGAGCGTGGGAACTAAACTGCCTTCGCAACTCCATGCACTGCTAAATGGAAATTAACTATACAACTCATGGAATGGACTCACAATTTTATCAGTTCACTTCATTCTACTATAAAAAATAATTTCTATTTCTCAGGAGCTTTCGCTGTTTGGGGATAAGACATATTTTAATGTACGTAATCCTGCATGCGTGTCATAAATAAACAGATTTTGGGTCTTCTTTCAATATTCTTTTGGAGGAAGGTTAAACAAAAATTACTAACCTGCTTTTGGAATCCCGACATAACACATTACATAACGTGTGTATCTGGGCATTCATATATATACCTAATACATAGAAGATAGTCATCATCAATTATTATCTTCAAATCCAAATGCGTACCATAAAGAAAAATAACTATTAGCAAATGCATAGAATAAATAAATATATATAATCCAAATATATATATATATCCTCTATTGAATGTAAATGCTGTTATAGATGATGTTTTCATATGTACGCTAAACTCATAAAGTAGAATTGTTGAGACAGCCTCCTTAATTAGTTAGGGATGAGATTGAGTTCGGGAGTTGTGCTGGAAGCAAAAAGCAAACAATTCATTTTTCATCTTTGAAGAAGTGAAGGAACAGGAAGATAAATTAATTAATACTGACATGAGTCTTCGATTAGTTCTGCTTATTAGATTCCTCTCATTCTGCAAATATTTAATTGACTCATTATTGGGAGCAAATGGTTTATTGACAGATCATGTTAGATCATAAACAGGGGTAGCATGATAACTGCGGAAGATTCAGCAGAATCAGGAGAAGGTGACATCATATGCTATGAAAAAAGAGATTTTTTCTGAATCTTTTTTCTTTAATGTCGTTCTGTTCTCGTAAATTATTATTAATTATTATTATCAGTGTCGTGCACTAAGCACTGTACTTTCAGTTTCTTTTCTAAGCTCAGTATAGCAGAAGGGGAGGGAAGGGACGTTAGATTCGTAAGAGACGTCTCTTGATATAATAGTGTGAGCAAGTTGCTGTTGCAATCAACCAAACGGCACATTTATTGCGAACAAGTGAAAATGAAGTTGTGTCAACACTCAGAGAGAAGCTCTCACTAAAATTCGACAGCATTTCTTCTTGTAAAGATGAGACTGGCTACATGAAGAGGCTAACTGAGTGAAATGAGTGAGAGGGGGAGAGAGGGGCATAGCATGGGCCAGACGAGGGTTAAGTATTATGGGCCGGAAGACATGAAATCATTCCTCTGGCTGTGCAAACACAAACCGACGGGCTATTAACGTTTCCTTACTCCTCGCTTCCCCCCCTCCATACTCCCACCCGCCCGTGTCTCTGCCAAACTACCCGCTTGTTCATTTATAAACCCAGAACTCCGTTTTATTGCAATGCACAACTCGTCTATGAATACATGTTATATATTATAACCATTTCAAATAATATTTCTACAGAGTTAGATATTGAGGAATATTCCAGATATACAAGAATTCCTTCTTCATCCATTCATTTTGAACGTACGCGTATTTTTTTCGTTCTTTTAGTTTAAAAGCAGCAATAAGTTTTTTTTTGCTTTTTAATTGTGGTACTTTTTAAGAATTGTTATTTTTTGAAAATTATTATTGAGGAGAAGAACTATTATACTAAAATTACAGTGCTGTTACATATTTGCATGTTGGTGGTATAAATGAGTGTGTCAATATTCCCAATGGATTATTGTGACTAGTCCTTTATTGACTTTTCCTGTAATTTGGAATTATATTTTGTTTCTTCTAGTATGTATCTAGATGAATTTGTATATTTTTACGATTTATTTATGGACGAGAGAGATGTAGGTCTTGATTGTTGGGTATAAGCTGTTGGGGATTATTTTATTAGTGTTCATCAATTAATGGGAGTACGTGCTAGATGCTATTGGATGGACATATTTATCAGAGTAGAACTTTGCAGCAAAGCCAATGAAAATGCTAATTTAATGACCGAGGAGGATGGGTTGTCATACTCATAAAATCTAATCTTTTCAAATGCACTCATCTCAATCTCACACACTAAATCGTTTTCCACTCACAGGAGACCACATAACCAACGCACCCTCCACCATATCCGACTCATCCTCTTCATTTTCTCTCAATATTAAACTATCATATACGTAGAATTTATTTTTTCTCGTGCAGTCGTTGCACATTTTACGTAGGAGGCCCTTATAATAATTATGTGCAGCAATTGTAACATTTTTTTTAAGAAAAAAAAATAAGATTTTCTATAAAAAATATAAAAATACGAAAAGAATGAGAGAATTGATGAAGAGATTTCTTTTAAACATCTCTGGTAGAATTGGCAGATATTTTCGGGGGATTCGGGTAATTACAATGTTGGCCAATGGCTATTTATTCCCGTCTTACTTTGAAATGATTTTGGAGACTAGAAATGAATGAGTGATCCGAATGTGAGATGAGTTGCCCTTTCCAATCCAGAGAAATAGAGAAACTGACTGTGAGGATGAGTCATTTTCCAGTGGTGGTGTGTGTGTTTGACCTGAGGTTGCAGTGTTTGTTATTTTTTGCATCCCTGCTGCTGCTCCTTCTCGTCCGAAGTTGAATTGCATGGCTCCACTGTTATTATTGCAGTGTCCAGGCTGGAAATGAGTAGGGATCTATCAATTTATGGTCATCTCGTCTGTGTCTCTGTGGAGGAGACGATGGGCAGGGCAGTGGGCACTATAAAAGGCCATTATAGCTTTAATGGTGAACTGGGAGATGGGAAGATTAAAAGAGGAGAGTGTATGGTGTAAGTGTATGGAGTTTTGGAGTGGAGGAGGACGGAGATGGTTCTGGCGGCTCCTCTCTCAATTTACAGTTCTTTTCCGTTCATCCCTCTCTTCCTTCCGTCCATCCTCCGCAGCGACGTCCACCCGAAGATCACTATCTTTATATTAGACAACTCCCGTATTTACTCCTCTCTTATCACATCTCTCTTCGTCTCTCAAATGGCAAACATTCGCCTCACCATTCACCAGGGTTCTCCTCTACACCTCCAAATAAAACAATCCCAAATTACCAAGAAATTATTTTCATCCGAGTTTTATTGAGCCTAGAATAACAAATAATTTGATAAATTATCGTTAGAATTACTGAGTGTGCATAGAACTAAATAAAAATCAACGATACGATGTGTGAAAAACTGGGAATAGCAAAATCACACATTAAAATATTTCTAAAGTAGCCGAAAACTGTTTTGCAATTACAAAAGATGAACCATTCCTGTATTAAACTTTAGAATTTTATATTAAATATTAAATTAACTACAATATTAAATTGTCCAAAATTGCAGAAAAAGTGGTAAAAATCTTCAAAAAGATATTGTTATTTTCTGGGAAAATAATTGTTTTGTGAATCTTTGAGGCGGGATTTAGCGATACTTAGTTACACGTATTGAAAAATGGATTTAGTAGTTGATTTTCTAATTTTTGGACTAATTTTGTATTTAGAAATGATTTATAAGCCAAAGGGCATATATTCCTTGAGTATTTTTGTTGTTTTTGGTTTTATTTACTTTCCAAAGTGAAAACCCTGATGATATTTGTATTGCCGGGTAGTTATAGGTAAATAGTGGTGGAAATAAAGTGGAGAGAGTGGGGAAGGGTCGGGAATTGGGAGTGGATGGAGTCCGAGAATGACTCCTGCCTCGAGGGTCGAAAAAGATAAAAACTCAAAGCGACAATTTCGGGATTATCTAGAAAAACATTTTCTCCTTTAGTCTACGAGTTTCCTGTCCAGTCCACAAAGCATTCATAACATAACATAACACCAACATCATCAACTCTCCTATACTACTGCAATGGAAGCTACTCCCTTTAAAATTGCATAGATATTTCCAAGATAAACAAGGGAGCACTCCTAGGAATTGTGAAAGTTGAAATTTCTTTTTATAGGTTAGCTAAATAGAGGAAAGTGGGAAAGTATTTTTTGAGTTGATGTGTGTGCGTGCATGAGATGTCCAAGGGAAAAAAAATGTCAGAGATATGTGAGAGAGTTTTTTTTTTGATGTTTTTGTTAGATTTGATCGAGAGTCTGAAGCTGAGTGGAACGGTGATCCCGTTCTACGGAGTTTTGAATGGAGCCGAAGTTCTGGAGTGCAATTTCAACCTGGAGAATGACTCCTTGTACGCCCTCAAATGGTACAAGGTCAGTATCCTCACTCAAAATCCACAAACAGCCATATAGCAGCCTTACTTTGTCTTTAAGAAATTCTACAAGGAGTTGTAATGAAATAAAGATGTAAAATGTTTTTATAGGATGGTCACGAATTCTTCCGCTTCAAGCCCACTGACAGCCCGCCCATTACTGTCTTCCCGCTTACCGGCGTCACTGTCAATGTAATCAAATACACTCATCTTCTCTCTTTTCTTTACATTCTCATGCCTCACAACTTTTCTTAGATCATTTTTTCACTTTCAAATTATTTCACATTCACAATTTACACTTCTACGACTCTTTTACTATTTGTACGATTATCATTTCCCACTTATTCGTAGAGGAATAATTTCAAACCCCTTCTAACTTTTGAGTTTTAAAGTTTATACGCTTTTCTATGGAATGGTTTTTCCTACATTTCCGTTAAATGATGTTTATTTTAAAACTTTTACCAAAGAAGACTTTAATTTTCAATAAATGTTTTTCGTTTTTGAAGTACAATTTTCATATATTAATCCTAATAGATAATAATCACAAACCACAAAGTATAGTTTAATCCAACATTGCTCAAGTCTCCAGTCTCGCATCCTTTACAATATCTAGACATTTCCGCATACTTTTTTCTTCTAGATTCATATTCTATCATATCACAATTAAGTCACAATGACCTTTAAGTTACTAAAGATTAAAGGGTGGCATTATCTTGTATTTTTTCAGGAAAACTCTTCGTCACTTCATCGAGTGGAGTTGGCACCCATCAGTTTACTGAGTAAAGGAGTTTACCGTTGTGAGATTTCTGCTGATGCTCCTTCTTTTCAAACTGTTTTCGAGGACCACTACATGAGTATCATGGGTAGGCAACTCTTACTAAGAGTGTATACACTAAAATTCTGTTAAAATTATATTAGGTATGAATTCAAGTTTAATCTAATAATTACATTGCTAAAAACAGCTCTACCTCACAAAGGACCGACGCTGACGAGGATTCATCCGTGGTACAACATCGGAGATAATTTCACCGCCAATTGTCTGCTTGAGAAAAGTTTCCCTCCTCCACAGCTCATTTGGCTCCTGAATAACGCTCAAGTAAAATATTATAATATCCGTCTGGGAATTGGCATTTGCAGATTGGAGGATATTTGAAATGAAAATGATTTAAATGGGTTTTCAGGTGGATCCTGAGGCCTGTGAGTGCATCACGTCGGAAACGTCCGAGTCGGGAAAAGCGATTGATGGGACGATGTTCTACTCTTCCAAAAGTCAACTTTACTTCCGTTTGGACAGCCACTACTTCCGGGACGGCTCTCTGGAAATCGAGTGCAAGGCTGTCTTCCCCAAATCAACCATCGTCCTCCGAGACACTTTCCAGTCAAATATTAAAGCTGGATTCGGATACCAATACGCGGACACTCTCTCCATCGCTCCCTCAACTCATTTCCATTTCTTAGGCAGACTCTCTATCCTTTTGTCGTGGATCTTCACGAATATCTTATAAAATTATAGTATCTCCTCTATTATAATACCCGCCCCCCCCACCACCACCACC
>JAAAYG020024178.1:6232-17529 GCA_009936455.2 Tomocerus minor | reverse complement strand
ATTGCTTATAGTAGTCTAAAAGAGCGTATTATTTGTAGGAGAAGAAGTGAGTTGGTAATGGTGTGGCGTGTTTTATTTGAGATTAGCGTTTAAGACGGTTTGCATAAGGAAGTGAAACGTTATTTGAGCATCAACATCAACTTGTGCTCGGATCTACATATCAGATGTTACAACCACTATTATATTCTTTTTGGCAAAGGGAAGGAAAAGTTAGTCAGCATGTTTTGGCTGAATGTGGACTGAGTCTGTTGGCACAGATCAGAATGTCTGTCCTCTAATGTAAAATGCATAGGTGAGTGGATATATGGCTATGTAGAACATAAAACAATATATTACACGTAAGTGATTCAATGGAATAGTAATGTAAACGGCATACATAACAGCTCAGTGCATAAATACATAAAGAACATGTTGAAATATGTGTGCTTTAAGAAAACATAAGACAGAGAGAGAGTAAGGGATGCATATAATATATTAGAAAGCCCTATATAGCTACATATTACATCACATCAACAAAACACATCAACTTTCATTATCTCACAGTGAGGTAGATGAATATGTATCGTGTGTAAGTAAAACTACACCCAAGAGCTACAGCTTACTCTCTCCAAAACTACGATCAGACAGAATAATCGCTTTACTTCTCTCTCTCTCTCTCTCTGACTTGGCTGCTGTGTCGACGATTGTGTGCACTACTGGAGGGAGGAAAACAACTGGATACTTTCTCCTGCAACGAGGAGAAAGCTCACGAACGTGACTATTGTTTGCCTAGCTCTAGTTTACTTCAGTTTACTTAATATAATATCATAAACTTGAAATAATGATGATACTCTATTGCTTCCTCAGTTCCTTTCTCTGGACATTATGTTTTCCTTCATCAACTTCATCTTCCTTTCTCTTCAACATCTTTTTAGAACTTCTGATAAGGCCAGAGCACTAGCTAGCATAGATAGGACGAGCATTCATTTTATTGCTTACACGCACACAGATAATGTTCCTTCTTTTCACGCACATGCACAGATAACGTTGTTTGCTTTTGACAGCCTATAGTCTCTATATATAGACCTTACAAAACGACCATCCTCTACAGCAGCACTATAATACAATTTCTTTTATAGCCCTAAGTATTGTTCCGTACAGACTAATGTCCTACTAAATCTAAGGCATCAAACAAATCATTATAAGTGCAATACTTTCACAAATTACTTTGCAACCAATTTCCTGTTTCTTACATTATTATACATTTTATTTAGAATTAAAACAGCCCTGATCAGCCTAGCTTAGGGCATGAAATTTTCCTTTCACTCTTTAAGATCATCTAAGACCATCAAGGCAGTTTTACAAAAATTCCCATTGTCTATTTTGTTACTGAATTTTAATAATAGCTCAACTCAGAGTCAGTTTTTTGCGCACACTTACATTTGTGAGCTCTATGTGTAACTCTGAGTTGACCAAATATTTTAGAAAAAGCGCTTAAAATAGAATTCCTCTATCCGTGGTCAATAAATTATTAGCCTTCCATTTTCACAAATTTTGAGGACGTATCATCAACCAGTTTCAGATATTTTATAGTTTTATTATTTGACGATGATGTGATTACGTTAAAAATAATCTGTACAATTTGTGAAGTAATAATAATTTTACAATCACTAGATTTAATTTTGGCATGAATATTATTCAAACAGAATTATTTTTTAAACTTAGATTGAGAAAATGCGATGATCATCAGAATTGCATGCAATTGTTTTTTCAGCGGCTGTGTTGCGTGGCGCAGGGTAGGAAGTTGTAAATATATAATGATATATAGTAGTTATGTAGAGTAGATATACCTATATGGTCGTTTAGAGAGAAAAGAGCAAGAATATTAAGTGTGTGTGGTGGCTATGGTAAAAGTAACAAAACTGCCAAGGATATATCGTGTTTTGCTTTCACTGACAACCTTTCCTTTCTCTTCGTTTCCTTTGGCACATCTTGAGCTTTCTCCAGAGCCTTGTCCTGTTCTCCTGGCTTCTATCCTGTCTGGCATAACGATCTGGAAGAAGTTGAGTAGAGTTGACTTGACTTTATTTCCCATGCTTTGCTTTCCCCCACTCCCTTTCTCCATCCTCGCCGTGAGTTCACTTTTCTTTTGCTAACCTCGCACTTTCACCACATCACTACACTTACTTACTTTAATGCTTAGCCACATGCTTACAGTGAGTTGTTTTGTCCTCTCTTACACTCCCAACATACATATTCCATTTTCCACCATCATATCCTGCCGTTCTGGAAAATTGTCCTCGCTTTCTCTCTCTCTCTCTCCCCCTTTCTCTCTCTCTCTCTTTCTTTGCCGCCGTCTTCCAATTCTCTCTCCTCAACTAAATGTGACCTGCCTTGTCTTTTCGAGTTTCAAATCCCATTTTATTCCTTGACTACAATGACGGCATTTCCATTTTTCTTCCTTTACGTATGCTTCGATTGTTTCTACTAAACCGTCTCTGTACTCTGTAGCCCCGTTTCACAAATACTTACTAATATGCAAACTAATAGTCATTCGACAATATATATACCTTACAAAACCAGACGCAAAAATGTAACAAATGCTAAAAGTCAGGCTAAAAGTATCAAAAGAAATACATACATATGCATACTACAACTGTTACAGTTTGTAAACATAGTTTCTGTTACAAATCTTTAAAAAGTAGAGTTTTTGATTTGCAAAAAAGCATGGACTGCATTTTTATTTGTTTCAGTGCATATTAAACATATACACACGCTATAGATAGACTTGTTACAACTTAATTTAAACACGAAAATAGTAATAATTCCTGAAAATTTAATTCTATGGAGAATTCTGGAGAAAATTGTTAAATTTAAATTATTGATATATTATTCATTGGAAATATATAGATTTTGTTTTCTATTTCACATAAAATAAAGCTGAAGAAAATGGAAGAAGGTACTATGGTGTAACTTTTGTTCTAGGTGAATAGGATTCTCTTAAATCTGACCAATGGCTTTCTGTTTGAGTTTCTTCAGTATTGTTTCTCAGGACTTAACAAATAGAGGCATGAGGATGCATACATCTGTGTCAAGGAATCGTGCGCCTGATCTGGTAAGCAGATAGTTTTGCCCTTTTAGTTTTTTTCCTTACTTGCATGTTGTGTGGTCGTGGCTATTTTCAACTGTAGGAGATTCTATTATGGAGCATCCACGTATTCTGCAGATCACATTAGGAGCGTACATCTTTTCTTAACTTTCTTTCATGCTGAAACGTACATGCAATTTCTTTCTTCATTTAGCTCCACGTTTTTTGTAGTAGAAATATATCTATTGAGCCAAGCAATCCTTCTTTCATCGCTCCCGTTTTAATTTACTAAAACTCCGAAAAGAAACTTTTCCCATAGTCTGCCGCTAGAACGTTCATCTTCTTTCAAATTGAACTCACTTTTCAGCAGAGAAAATAGCAGTGACAATCAAAGATGAAAATTGAAAATGCTTTCAGTTTCCCACGTCAAGGACGCAATTTTTCAACAGTACACGTATTAATGTTTTAGTCTAATTCAAGTGCTACTATTATATATAGTAGAGCTAGAAAAGGAATGACCCATATACATTGTAAATCAGAAATATGCGTAGATAGTCGATTGATCTTGGAAATAAAACATAAGAAAAGGAAATGTGGTGGACTAATCAAAATAAATAGGAGTTAACAGACCAGAATCCCATTTTCTTTCCAAGTGGTTAGTTCAATTGGAGATGAGGATCTACTAAATAATAAATTGCTAGTGCATCATCATCATATACTCTTCTTTTTCAAAGCACAGATATAGAGATGAACAGTAAGTGTAATATACAAGAACTAAATCAAGGATAAATGTTAAAGGTAAATCTATAGCATTGTATTATTGACTGTTATGTCATGTAAATAGGATATAGTTTTAATGTAACCAGTAAAGATAGTTTCCTTTAGTACCACTGAGCAAACTTTGTTCCATTTCTGTCATAGTGTGATAGTTAACATTTGGAATGAACTGCTGAATTATACTTTTAATATTAGGAAATTGCATTCCAGCATAAATAACAAATGCAATGGCAAAATTCCAGTTAAAGTTCAGTCTCATTGGATTACACAGTTAGAGCATATTAAAATTTTGGGACATTCATTAGTCTGATTAGCCCGAATGACCCATATTCTTACCATTTCAGAATGCGAAATATTCAACGTGTACACCTGCAGTAGAACCTAAGCCTGGAGACCTCATCAAAGTTATTATACGATTAATACACATTAAAACCCCATAAAGGTAGACCCTAGGTTTTCATCCTATTCTTCTTCTGCCTATTCCCGAGTTATGGCAATTTACAAGGATATTAGTTTTCGTGGTTTTAGCTAAACTTTCTAAATAGGCAACACACAACGACCGACACAACACACAGTCATGAAATAAACTCCCCAAATCAAATTCATGCAAAGTTATGCAACATCTAGCGTTTATCGCTGTCGGCGGTATCTTCCTGTAGAAATGGAAGCGGTGGCTGCCGAAACAAAGTCATGATACATTCTGTTTTCTGAAGTTCTATAGTGTTTAATGTGGCAACGATGAAAAGAGATTACATTTTGGTTGCAATTACATAGACACTAAAATCATTACAGGCAATGTACACGAAAAAAATGCGCAAAAAGTCTGGCGTACATTTTTTGCATAAGAATTTATGCCAGAATTGGCCAATTTTGATTTTCAATCTGTTTTTTTTCCATCCCGTTTCTTCATACTTGTTACTAAAACTTTTCTAAGCCAATTTGTAATGTAATGTAATAACCTATTAATTATGTGTAATCTAATACTCTCGAGAATATTATTGCAAAATAGAAAAAAGAAAAGGTGAAACTATGTTCCCTTGCGCGATTGATTTGAAAGTTGAGTTCCGAGATGGAGTATTTAGATGTATGTCTTCTATCGACGAAATATGTAGTTGAAATTAGATACTTGCTCAAAGGAAGAAGGCATAGGTTATTATTACACAAGACTTTTTTGTAGACACATTGAATAATATAATTTGGAAAGTAGCTTATTGAAATGTACTCCAGTCTCCAATATTCATGCATGACTACAAACTTAAGTCCCAGTAACAGTACAAAATACGCAAGGAAAAGTAGAATTGGTTTATGATATTTATTTGACTGGCATGTGATCCTCTTAAAGGATTTCCTTCTCTTCAGAGAATTGTAAGTTTTCCCTTAGTATAATACAGAACCCAAAATGAAATGCCATTTTCATCCGTCCTTATTTTCTGCAGCTAATTGCTCTTATGGGAATTCTCATTATAAGTCAGTAAATTAGTGACG
Source organism: Tomocerus minor (assembly GCA_009936455.2). Classification (NCBI taxonomy): domain Eukaryota; kingdom Metazoa; phylum Arthropoda; class Collembola; order Entomobryomorpha; family Tomoceridae; genus Tomocerus; species Tomocerus minor. The sequence goes on along the minus strand of JAAAYG020024178.1, from coordinate 12,200 downwards.
TTATTTTCAAAAGTATTTTCCTCAGTCATGCCAATCACACAGGTGAGCTATGAAAATTATTAGAAAACAAAACATTTAATTATGAATAGACAGCAGTGCGCAGTGGCGGAGTCTGATTTTCATATTTATTTTTTAACAATTGCTATAATATAATTCTTCAAATGGGAAAATGATGATATATTATGGCCTGAATTGGAATGCACCACAATTAAGAAGAGCCCAACAAGTTAATAAAACTCCGGGAAAGTTACGTTACTAGCCTACACCCTACACCTGATCCTGAAACAAAAGAAGGGAGCACGAAATCGTAGATACAAGTCTTTCCATCACGTTTCCATTTACTTCCGTTTTCTATATCGAATTTCAGTTAGCCGGTACTTTTTTTTGATACTGTAGCTCTGAGACATTTCTACAAAAAGAAATAGGGCAGTTGGTTCTCTTTAACATTGGTAAACATTTGCGAAGCTCATATTAATATATCAGTCTTTAAGATAGTCCTTCTCCTTATGGAATTTCTTATCGACTGTTTTGCAAGAGAAGACATTGAAGCTTTGAATTTCGTTTGACTATGTACTGCGCTCTGTTGTTTTGTACACGATTAATTTATAGAAGCCCCGTATATGCAACTATTACAAGAAAATGTTTCCCAATTTATTTTTTGTGTCAGTTTGCATGTAAAGCGAGAATAGGGCACTGCTCTGCTGAGGTCTACAGCCGTCGCGTGCCTAAAATAAAAGAGATGGTTGTTTATTAGAAGAAATCCCTCATGTAGTACTTTCCTAGCACTTTGTTTTCTCTGCAGATGAATTCCAGTGAATAGTTTCCTATCGAAAACTGGCTAGATATTAGTAAGCTCCACTAAATCCGCTCTGCTCTTCTGCCTATACTTTCTGTCTCATTGGATTTACTCTTTTCAGCTTCACAGGGAAATTCAAGAAAAATGACAATAGCAAAGAGACACTGAGACCGACAGTGAATGACAGGCTAAAAACAGCGGGCAACGACCTTTCCCCAAAATACTTCCCTACTACTAATCACCATTTTCTACTGTAATAGCAAACTTAAGCCATACTGTCCCTGTTCTTATTTATTTATGTGCACGTGGAATTATTGTGTCACTTTTACTATAGCACTTTATGCTTCTCGTATATATTTACGTTCTTCAGAACTAGTAATATTATTCAGTTGTAGTTCCTAGCACTTAAGACTTGTTTAATTTTCCTCCTCTCCATTTTATGAATCCTCATTAAAACACATCCATTATATATGTAAATATATAATGATGTGTTTCAAAAGCGCTTCTCCTGTTTTTGCACTCAACTGGAGATATTCTTCTTCAAGAGTATATTTCCACATAATAGTAATCTGTAAAACCATAAACATCGTTATTAAATATTAATGCATCATAACTATATGCAAATGAGGGTGTAAATCACAATAATATTGAACTTCGTGCCTGTATCACCAGTCACATAGTCGTCTGCCTTGAAAATTGAATTATTTTAGACGTTGATCAATAGAGTGGAAAATAAACCGCTTGTAAACTAACGGAATACCTAACAAGGAACTTGTGCAGCTTTTAGTTTTTCTCTGTAGTATACGTGTGGTGAATGTCTGGAATGAAGTTGTGTGGGGAAATGGATGACACACACACACATACACAGACAGACAGACAGAGTCCAATATTCACATAAAGAAGAAGCTAAAGTTCCTTCTTAATAATTTTGATTTTGATAGGAAATATCAGCGTTAGCTACCTATATCATTATTATTAGAGTATATAAAATCAATGGAGAACAATATGTGTGGGAGCAATGGCAAAAAGTGTGCAAGGTAGCAGTCGGTTTTCTTTGTTTACGATGGAAAGTGCATTCTTGTGGAATGATAAAATGCCAACAAGCAATTTTTCGGAAGGAAATGCATGATGGAATGAAACCAAGTAGGTTGTCATCTCTTGCTTCCCTTCCCAAAATGTACAACTCTTTTGTGTATCATATCTGCCAACAGTGATTTGTAAATTCCTATTAAGATCCTATCTATATTTGTTTTTGTGGCGGAGCGTAATGTTTTATTGTAGCTAGATGCATTTTATAGAATATGGGAAGAGCGAGGATGTACCTATATATCCAATCCAAAAATTTGCCACACTACGATTATAAAGTGAAGTGAAGTGAAGTAGAGGAGTAGTACTAGTTGAAAATGGTGAGGAAAAGGGAGAAGAGACACAATATTGAAGTACGGAGATGTAGTAATAGGTTTTTTACGCTTTCTCTCTATAGAATTAGAGTTTTATGCACTAGTATTGCCTCTGGAGGATTCACCACGGCACAATTTACTACAACTTGAGCCTGGAAAAGAAGAACTGTGAAAAAGAGCACTAGTCTGTAGGAATAAGAGGAAAGGAGAGAAGAAATGTACAAGTATGCAAACCTGAGATGCCACAACAAAACTACAAACTAGTGAAAATAGCAACGGCGGAACTGAAGTAGAAGAGATACGCCACACTTTTAATATAACACAGACTTAAATTTTCTTTCCACTTCATTCCACACTTAGTTATATTTATATTTCTCTTTGCATCACATTGCTTCTCCTTTTCCCTATCATAAGAGATGTAACTGTCTGCCTGGGATACTCGTCAGACTCCTTCCTCTCTTCTTTGTCTATCAGTCAACTTTGAATGCTTTGCTGACTTTCTCCACCAATTCAAGACTCAGTCAGCTATTCATTGCATAGTAAACGACTCGAGTACTTTTCAGCTTCATAACCCGCCTCTCTACTTTCCATTCCACTTTATGCACTCACAGACTTTCACTATCCTTCTTTACCCAATCATACAGAAAAACAGAGTAAATACTTTGGCTTATATCTAGATACTTTACAAAAGACACTCACAGAATTCATTACTATAATATCCTTTTATTTACTCATTTGAGAAAGAAAGATTTAATTCATACAGCTCATTGTCCTTAGAAAATCATCATGACTTACATAGTTCTTTGCTTTTCTTTCTATGAGTTTTTTAAAGTTTCATCATCTCATTTTGCAACAGGTAAATAATGCCATTTTGGAATTGTGCAATTCAGGAGGAGATCATTATTCATAAGAAAAAGATATACGAGTAGCAATGCTTGCATCATCATTTTTTAAAGATTATTTTTTAATGGAGTACCAAATGGGACTTTGCTGTTTCATTTTTTCATCAGTGAAAATGTAAATCTTGCTAATGAAAGTATTGAAGACTTATAATGACTTAAAATAATAATCCCTTTGGAATGGCACGGATTCCAAAGTAAAGATGATACTCAGGAAGAACAAAGGTATATACGTTGAAATTCATAATAATGTTATGATCTTACTTCCAATTTAAAGGATTAAGTACATAAGAGGTATTATAGTAAGTACCTTGTCGTTTTTAGGAGATTTAGTGAGTAAATTAAGCTAATGAAAAGGTTTTAAGTGACTGTAAACAAAAAGTCCTTGAGTTGATTGTAACCTTTGCTATTTGATTTTTAGTGCCTTTTACTTTACATTTCCTTTGAACTTTCTAAATGTCACAATATAAAAGGTAATGTATATCTTTGATATGTAAGTACCTTGAAAAGCTTTCCTTTCCATTATCACACAACTTTATACATTTATTTTGTACATGAACTTATAATTTATGAATTGAGTACATCCGTATCATACAAAACAAGTACTCTTCACTTAAATACTTCAAAGAATCATTTTCCTGTATGTAATGAGAACATTCATATTATCCCAGGGTTCTACAACGTGCAGTTATTCAACCAAAGATTTTCAGTGCATTCTGAGAAATTCTTTGAAGAAAACTGCTGGAGGAATGTTCTTGTTTAAAATTTGTAGTTCATATACTCATAAATACATAATATTATATATACAGGGAGCAATAAAATTCAGTTCGATTCCCCGAATGCTTTTTATTCTGTATTTATTTAGCAAAGATTGAAATTGTTCTTGGTATTGCTCCTACGGAGTTATGTAGGGACAGTCACATGCATTCACTCAAACTTCAAACATCTTCAAACAAATGCCCCTACACTTTTATTACGTCATCTTACAGGCTAAAATCTCTCGTCACCCAATTCCAGTTACCGGAAATACTTAGAAAATCGAGTTGCTCTTTCACCTTTTCAATTCCAGGAATGTTTATATGAAAACCTCAGTGTTTTGTCGTAGCACATCCTAAAGGTATTACTGAAGAAGGAAAACATGGAAATTAGGACTATAAAAATCCTCTTTTTTTCAGTGACTTTGTAATTGTATTAGTTACGAATGATGCTGCCTGAGGTATTATGAATCTCCGTGTTTCTAATAGAAAAATATTCTAAGCAATTACGATTGAATAAAGTGTGAAAATGGTGAGAATTATTAAAGATGGCGAATAGAGTAGACTGATATTTTTTTTGTATGATGCTTTTGATGATGTGAGTGTTTAAGTTGTCCTTGATAGTCAGAGGAGGTTTTCGTGTGTTTGTTTTAGGAAAGCATAAGGAAATAAGGCAAGGTAAAGAGTGTAAATAATATAATAGTGCAGGAGAGCACATAATAATAGAAGGGAAGTTAAAGCCGGGGAAATGTTTGAGGGAAGAGGATGAAAAGCTACGTACACATAGAAAGTAGAACGTGAGTGAGTGAAAGTTTAGTAATAGTAGAGTAAATTGTAAAATATTTGCTCCGGGATTGAATAGCCAAGGTTAAATTGCTCTGAAGCATGAAATACTACGAACACTGCCTATGTAAGATACGACACAAACTGGAAATTAAATTGCCTGCCTTAGAAATAAGCGTGCAGGGAAACGGTAAAGTCTGCCATGCCACGATGATACAGAAATTTAACTTATATAATGTAACGTAAGTAGACAATGAATTGACGTTGATGGAAAAGTTAGATGGGAATTTCATTCAGGTGAGTCACTAAGGGGAAGCAGAAACATCATTGAATTTTCATGTTCATGTTCATCTTCTTCCTTCTCTTCATTTTACATTCTGTTGTAAACATTTAGTCCGGCCGGTAGTCCTTGAATTCAATCCGAAATCCCAAAGCATGTCATGCCTGCCTCTCTTCTTCGCCTACTCTCTAGAGATCTAGCACTGATCTCTCTTTCTCTTGCCAAACTAAAAAATAGCTACAGTCAACAGTTCTATAATGTCCCTCCATTAAATATGCACACTTCACCTAATTTTATTTATTTACATTCTTTGCTCAGCCTTCCTTCATTTCCCCACAACTCATCTTCCTTCTCATAATCTTAGGAATTTAGCTAAACCCACCTTTACTTTACCTCTGCAAATATACATCTCATTAAAATTCATCACAAAATGAGGATTTCCCAACCTTTCATATTATTTAATTCTCACAAACCCTTTTCATACCTGATGCAACATGTTTACTTACCGCTGCTTCACTTTGAAAGAGCATTAAAAGCTTAAACTTAGATTTTCTACAGAAAACAAAAAATAGTTCATTTTTCCATAAATTATTCAATTTCACCAGTGTAGAATTTGAATTCTTAGTTCTGCAATTGAAAATTATTCAATTGCACATGCGAAGGAATTGATTTTCTTAAAACAAAATAAAAATTATTCAATTTTGCACGGACCATGAAAATTACAACTTGTTATAGGTAATTTATTTTATAAAAGTTTATTAATAATTTCCCACGTGATTTACCTGCTGGAAAACGAAAAATAAATTTTTAAATTCAGCTTTTTATGTCTATAGGTTTTAATTTTCCATAGCTGGAAAGTTTTATAAAAACATCATCAGCCAATTTATATGAACCATATCCGACCTAATCAGAACCAAAGCTGAAACTGAAAGCCAAAGCGTCAACCTGACGCTAATGAAGCTGTTTGTGAATTTGATTTGAATACAGTCTATTATGTAAATTGTATATAAATGTGATATATATATATATTATATGCATTAAATAATTGATTAATG